>JAVTVY010053577.1:0-26176 GCA_036873755.1 Hanleya hanleyi
CTCTTCCTCATTTGCATATTTTCAAGATGGCGGCTTGTTTTTTTTCTAGGTTAGGGGTGGTCGGTTTCAAGATGGCGGCCATGGCGGCCTGTTGTTCCGAGGTCATTGGGTGCATTGGTACTATTCAAGATGGCGGCTTGTTTTTTCTAGGTTAGGGGTGGTCGGTTTCAAGATGGCGGCCCATTGCACTTGTTTCGGTCCTCATTTGCATATTTTCAAGATGGCGGCTTGTTTTTTCTAGGTTAGGGGTGGTCGGCTTCAAGATGGCGGCTTGTTTTTGTAGGTGCATCCAATTGCACTTGTTTCGCGCCTCATTTGCCTATTTTCAAGATGGCGGCCTGTTTTTTCTAGGTTAGGGGTGGTCGGATTCAAGATGGCGCCCTGTTGTCCCCTCTGAAAATATGCAAATGAGGTCTCTGGGTTTTTCCCCACTGTTTTCAAGATGGCGGCCTGTTTTTGTGGGTTAGGGGTGGTTGGTTTCAAGATGGCGGCCTTGTTGTCCCTGAAAATATGCAAATGAGGTCTTTGGGGTCGTTTTCCAGAGGGGGGTTTGTGTGTGTGTGTGTGTGTGTGTGGTCGTGTTCAAGATGGCGGCTTGTTTTTTGTGTGTGAGGGGTGGTCGTTTTTCAAGATGGCGGCCTGTGATCCGCTGAAAATATGCAAATGAGGTTCAATGGGCTATAAAAGGAGTCCATTTTTAGGGTGAGGGTGTATTCAATCTGACTTACCTGACCTGTCTCCCTGCCTGCCTGCCAGTAGTAGGTAATTTGGTCGGTTTCAAGATGGCGGCCTGTTGTCCCCCTGAAAATATGCAAATGAGGTCTCTGGGTTTTTCCCCACTGTTTTCAAGATGGCGGCCTGTTTTTTGTAGGTTAGGGGTGGTCGGTTTCAAGATGGCGGCCTGTTGTCCGCTGAAAATATGCAAATGAGGTCTTTGCCAACTCCCTGTATGACGTCACTTCCGGGTTTTTCACTAAAAACTACATCCAAACATAGAAGAGTTCCTAATGTTTCCTCTTAGACGTCCGTATGTTCAATCGCCGGTGGGTTTTCCCGCCCTGCCCCAGCGCCCCGCAGCGCGAGCGCGCGCGCGAGTTCTCCGGAAGTGCGCGTCATCCCCGGCAGTGCGCGCGCGGACGCGGGTCAAAAGGTCAAAGGGTCACCTCCAGGTCAGACGGTCCAATGTCCAATGAGACAATGTTGCGGCATCGCTATAGTCAGAGCTTGAGCACAATAAAAAATTCTAGATTCTAGGGGGATTCTAGATGAACCTGGGAAAGATGGGCAGCTCCATTTGGACCAATCAGCGGTCGAGAAAAAGAGCCAATCAGCGGTCGAGAAAAAGAACCAATCAGCGATCGAACAATCAGCCAATGGAATTGGGGTATTCACGGTGTGCTTTCGCTGACGTCCGCGCCTACATCTGGGTTCTTGTACACCCGGGTAATGTTTTTCTGGACATGGATGGGTTACCTTTTGGCTCCATTCTAGGCCACTGATTGACTAATACGGTGTTCAAAGCCACTTTCATGCATTATGCTCATAGAACTTATAGTCATAATCTATACGTGTTGGACGAGTCTCTTCACTCACCGTATACACGTACCTCAATGAAATGCCCGCTCCAAACCTAGACCAAAGACACGTACTTGGTCTGTAGGCTGATCTCATTGGCTCTCTATTTTTTACTATAGTGCTCTTGCCTTCTAAACTTGATGGGTTACATTTTGACCCCATCCTACACCACTGATTTCAGTTTGACTGAATCTCCACATTGGGCATTGATGCATTAGGAATAAAACACACAAGACAGGGGTTTTTGGTGAGATCTCATTTTTTTTTTTTATTCAGTGAACAACAACAACGTGAGAACAACCACGTGAAAACTCAAGCCCAGAACAAGGGGCTTGTCATTAACTGAAGCCCAGAACAAGGGGCTTGTACATTGAAGCCCAGAACAAGGGGCTTGTAAACTTAAGCCCAGAACAAGGGGCTTGTCATTAACTTAAGCCCAGAACAAGGGGCTTGTCATTAACTTAAGCCCAGAACGGGGCTTGTACATTGAAATGATGGGCGGCCCAGTCATAGACGAGTACATCGCGGTCCTCGGCCTGGGGGTACTCGTCAAACATCTGTACGATAGTAGATAAGGGTCTTCCCGGCATCGATGGTACAGGTAAAACAAGCAATATTGTCCGCACACGCCACTGGTCAGGCTTTGCAACGTTTGACTGTTCCAACACCACGTCTCTGTGCCTTGATCCATTAAGTCTGTTAAATCGGGATGGAGGGGTGGCAGACCGTACGGGTCAAAGTATTCCCCCTGCTCTTCTGTCAAGTACACGGCCACCCAGTGTTCACCGGGTCGATCCATCGGGTCCGTGTTGAGAACGTAAGCAGCCGGATACATACGGTCTAATGGAAACATCTCGGGCGAACACCCCTTGAAAGACCCTACGTGTCTCTGGGTCATTCTCCAGCACGGTGGTTATCTGGTCTGTATCCATGTTAGGTGGAGAAGTCACACAGGACGTTGCGCGCCTTGTCCACTTGAATGATGTTGTCAAACTCGGCGTAGCAGATCACATTGACGGTGGTCGCCAGGGCTCGTGCAAAGTGGATTTCCAATCGTAAATTGCCTTGCTTGGTCAGGGCCAGCTGATGGTCGTTCTCTAAGGTGGGGGTCAGATCGAAACAGAACAACGTGTATCCGTTCGCGTAGTCCTCCCGACTGATCATATGCCCTTCGTCCTGGTTGATTTGACCGGTGGCTGTAAACAGGCTCTGATAGGCTCGAATGAAATTCCTCCGCCCAAAGTTCGGGGTTAAGGCCGTGGCTGGCACCTGTTGTCCATCCACATGCAGGGCGATAAAATTGATGCCGAAATGTTGAAAGTCAAACGGATTCTCTGTGTAGGCTCCGCTGAAACTGGTATTTTCCACGCAGGCCAGGATCAATCCCTTGGGTAGTTCCCCCAGGAACAGGTTTTCTTTGTTGGCGCCCATATTTCCAGCAGGCACAGAGAACACTTTGGTTTGTACACGTCGGATAGGGTACTGGGCTGGTTTTGTTTCCAAGGCTTTCATGTGTCCCAATTGAACGGCTGGATTCGGTTTCACTTTTCGGACATACAGGACTACGTCTTGGATGACAATCTTATAGTCCGCTACATGCCCCTCTACGTTAGTGGCCATCAAGGCGAAGGTGGGAGGCGCCCGTATCAGTCGGATTTTGATGGGGGTCTTGTTCAAGAGGTACCGGTCTTGCATGAACATGTCTGCATGCAGTCGACCCATCATATCCACCGAGGCACTGTTCGCAGTGAAAGCCTTCCGTTTGTTATATCCCCCATTGTCCGCCGTGTCCATGTGCTCGGCCGTGTCCTTGTAGAATAAAGCGGTTGTCAGCTGAGATTTTTTAGCCTCTCGGCCATACGACAACAGTGTCTCGATGTAGGCTCGATAGGGGTACGTGTTGGTGGAGTCACTGATGAGTTTGTCGCTGAGAAAAATATCCACCTGCTGAAACATCGAGTGCAGCCAGAGATTCGTCGGGCCCACCGTTGCTTGGTCAGCGATTCTGGTGCCAGCCCCATTGACCACCTTGGCTTTCACATACAAGTATGTATGGGCTAAATCCACATAGGCCGTATCCGCATTACTGATGGTGAACTCGATGGGCCCGGTTTCGTTGATGCTGGAGAGCGGGAGATGCTCCACCCATAATCCTTGTTCGACACTGGTTTGTGTGGGCGGCACGGTCCACAAATCAAATTCACTGTTGGTGGAGGGGCAGGACTCGGCGTGGATTAAGGCCATGTTTTAAGAAAAGATATCCCGGGTCTTCTTGGATGTGCGTCGTCGCTGGGTCGGTCGTCGACTGGTGCGTGATCTCGGTGGGGCAGCTCTTTTATTCCCTACGGTGCGTTGTGCTTTGGCCACCAAGACGCCTCCCGCTTCTTTGGCCCGTCGTTTCAAGGCTTGTCGGGGTGCCGTACTCCCCAAGACATCACCGGCCACTTGCAGTCCACTGCGTACCGCTTGTTTGCCGATTGCTTTCACACCCCGCGTCACCAAGGGCAGGAACGTTTTCACAATGCTGCCGAGTATGTTCCCCAGTCCATGTCCTCGTTGCATGCGTGCACCGCTAAAGACCGGAAAGCCACCCCGGCCTGTTGGGCATAATAGTCGGCATAGCTGCGTGCATCGCACTCGTAAGGTACTTTCATTATGCAAAGTGGGGAGCACGTGCTTGTCGAAAATGAAGTGTCAGCACCACTTTTCCTCGTTCGAATGCCACCGCTCGTCCCGTGTCATCTCTTATATCCACCGTGATCGTGTTGATGTCGGTATGTCGTACGGGCAGGTACATGATATGGTTGAAACTGTGGGTGACTTGATCGCCATACGTCTTTTTAATGGGGACCACCCGTAACAGAGGTGTGTTGATATCGCCCACGATGTGGTTGTCCACCACGTCCGACTAGACGTAGAGTCCGTACATACCCGACTTCATATCCATCGGCATCTCGCCATGGCGTTGGTTGGGACCAGCGAACGTCTGTAGATCGAAACCCAGCATTTGCTGTAGTGTAGGACTGAGTTTCACATTCACGGTATCGGTGACGGTAAGCTGTGCCTTGTCGTTGTGTACGTTGACATCGAAGAACACGTTTCTCTTGAAGCGCAAGGCTATCAGGCGTGTTGCACTATCCGCCACCCCCCGTAGCGCCTTATCATGCATCAGTCTTGACAGCCCACCCATGAACTCTTTGGGGGTATCGTATTGGCCTTCGGGCAGGGTGAGCCGGGTGTTTTTGCCTTCGTAGGTGACCTCGTACCACACTTCATTGGCTCGCACGTTGTACCACGAGTAAGGGTATTTGATATCCACGAGGGCACATTCCCACCGGCCAGGTAAATGTAACGGTTGCGGTAACTGGGTGACGTACTTGGCCACGGTGTTGTCAGGAAACACATCCAGCGAACTGTTACTGGGTAGGGTCAGGTAAAACATGGCGACTGATCTGTCCTGCTGCTGCTGTTGGTTTTAATAGGTCTTCCAGGCCTTGGGCGGTTGTGTCCGGCGTCGTGTTCGTCGCGTTGACTTGCTACGTGTCACGGCTCTGGAGATGTGGGGTGTCTTGACCAAGGGTGTTTTTTTATAGGCGCGAAAAGAAAGTGCCCGTTGTGGTGGTGTTTTGGGGGTGACTCCGGTTCCCATTCGGCTTCCCAAGAAGGTAGTGGGCCACTCGGTGATTGCTGGGTTTGCTGCATAAAGGCCCAGCGGTGGGGGTTCCCCACCAATTCCTGTGGTACATGCATGTCTTTCAAGCCTTGAGCGAACACCTCCCATCCTCGAGGATCGGTGTGCGATCTGCGTTGACGCATCAGATCATTCACTAAATCCGTCATGTGGGTGCCGGGGACCACCCGATTCTGTACCAGGAGTTCGCCTTTATCATTCCAAGTCATGTTAGGATTCTGTTTCATCCGTTGTAATACCAGGCCAGCTTGTTTCTTGAACGAGGCAGGTACACTCTTCAGCACTTCGTCTTCCACCCACTGTGGGGCTGTGGAGGCTACCTCACCCGGTTGTTGGAGCGGTGCTGAGGTCAGCGGTCTGTCACGTGGTGGTGGTGGTGGTGGTGGTGGTGCTGCTGTTGCTGGGGTAGACAGGGTTTTGTATTGGTCCATGAACGTCATGTACCGTTGAAGCGTCTCATTGTACCGTTGTACTTTCTCACCGTCGCTTAACCCCGGTCTCTGTAAGATCTGTTGCATCTCTCCATCGAGGCTGTTTATGGTCTTCACCGTAGGTGGGACAGGGTAGGGTGATTGGAGGTTTTGCAGGAACCGTGGTTCGACGAGGACCATTTTTTTCGTGTGGTTCATTGTCCGCCGAAGAGTCCACCCAATACTGGACCCAACACGGAAGCGGCCAACGGTGCTAAGATGGCCCCGAGAAAGCCGCCTTTCTGTAACACCTTTTTCTTTTTTGTGTTTGAGGGACCCGCTTGTGGACTAGGGTTCGGAGACCTGTCTTATGCTTGGCCAACTTGGTCTTCTGAGCCGGAGTCAGTGGTACGTTGCCTTTTAACAGGTTGTACCCGATCTCGCACAGACAGCGTACAAGGTCAGGGTCCGCACCGCGTACAACGGTTCGGACTAACTCGGGTGGGGCCGTCTTCAATACACGGAGCGTGGGAGCGTGCTTCCGTACTCGCGCAGACATCCTGTACAACTAATGCTAGAACCCACAACTCTGCCCTTTTATCCACCTCACAGACAAAGTCAACCCTGCTGTGGTATTCATTCTTTTTATTATTCCCCATCATCAAACACACAGACCCCAGCTGGGGGCGCCACTGTGGATGTGTTTACATTATTTTTGCATGTACACGTGGTGGGTCTCTCCGGGAAAGATGCCGGTCCGTACTCGAAGGTAGTCGGGGGTGGCTTGCTTGAGATCGAAGAGCATATACCCGTGCTGAGGGGTTGTGGCATCTTTGAAGGCTTCCAACGCAAACGGTGTGCGGCCGGGATCCATCTGTCTCGCCAGGTGCAGCAGTTGAGTGGTATCTCTCGGGTTTTTGAAGACCACCAGGTAGTGGGCATTTAAGCTGATATTCCGATGTTCTTTGTTTTTACTGAACAGATTCTGCACAATGTAGATGATGCTGAGCCGTCGATGATGGCTGCCTTGGGTAAAGAGTTGGGTGACCCGTGCATCCGTCTCCGCCATGAGATCATCCACAACCACCAATGTGTCGGGTTCCAAATCGGCCAGGTTGGGTAGGCCTTCCACGAACGTGATGTGGGGCATTGCTGCATACGCTTCCTGCCATTCTCCGTAACACCACACGACTCGGGCAATGGGTGGAGTGATCATGCTGTCGGCGTGTTGAAGGAGCTTCCTGACGAGGTGCGTTTTGCCGGAGCCCGTCGGTCCTGCGATGACGCAGGTGAAGGGATGCTGCCACCGAGGGTCCATGGTTTGAGGTCTATCCGTTGTCGTGGTAACCCACTCTTGTAAATTTCGTACGAGTGAACTGGAGTGGTGGTGGGTACAACGTCGGTCGTCGTTTGCTCGCTTTTCAGGGATGATGATGATGATGGATGAGTAGTCGTCGTAGTACGGGTGGTCGTGGTGGGGTGGATGTAGGGGAGTAACTTGAAGGCTGGAGTAGACGTAGGGGTCTGCGTTGAGACGTGCCGTACCCTTGACGTCCGGGTGGGTGTAGGTTGTGGGGTGGTGGTGGTGGTGGTCACTGATGCAGAACGCAGGGTGTTGAAACAGGATATCACGTAGGATAAATCGTAGAACACACCGGTAAATAACGTACCCAGAACTACGACTAGACACAACACAGTACCGATTTGTGCTTTTCGTGTTCTTAACAGTACGGGTAGACGACGTGTACTCGCCATGGTACAGTCCTACACTGAAGGCAGGGGGGTGATAGGCGTTAGCATTTATAGACGTTTCATGTCACGGCCGGACACCCAGGAATTAAAGGAACGAGGCCAACCTTGCCATTTGACGAAATGATAGGGAATGCCACGTCGACGTTCCGTTTTCAAAATCTTCTCCACCGTATAGTAGTCTTTCGGTGTTTTCACTATGGGTTGTAATTCTGTCTCGTAAAACGTGCGTTGCAGTCTCTCGCCTTGTAGATCTTCCAGTTGATAGACGTGGGGTTGTCGAGGTTTATGGCGCACGATGACAAAGTGTTCATCACTCCAGTTGGGTAAATAGCCTTTCTCAAATTGGCCTTTCACTTTACTGATCCGTACCGTATCTCCCCGTTTGTAACGGGGTGCCGTCAAGGGTGGACTGGAGGAGTACAGCGTAGCACGGACTTGATGTTCGTTCCCTTCCGTCACAGTCCGGGGGGCTCGCTGGATACTGCGATGATATGCCCGATTGTAGCCTTGCACCAGTTGAGGGAGTACATCCAGGTAGCGTCGCGTGTTTTGAGCTGTAAAATATTTGTACATCCGGCCTTTGAAGGTGCGATTAAAGCGTTCCACTACCGAGGCTTTCGTCTCATTGTACGTGTGAAAAAAAATACCTTCTTTTTCTTAAGAAAGGCTTGAAAGGGTCGGTTGAGAAATTCTGTGCCTTCATCTGTTTGTAAATAAAGAGGTTTGCGCCCCGTCTTGAAAATCTGCTGAAACGCGGCTATGAGATTCTCTCCTGTTTTGGTACGCACGGGTAGGACCCAGGCATATTTCGATAGAATATCGATACAGGTTAATATGTAGCGGTATCCATCATTTTGAGGTGCAAATCGACTCATGTCCACTAAATCCGACTGCCATTGCGCGTCGATCCCTCCCACAATGACACGGTTACGACGAAAATGACGTCGGACAGCTCGATGTAGACTGTACGTATCTTGCGTTTTTAACCAGTCTCGAACTTCACTTCGACTGATCCCTGGGGCCGCTCGAGTCAATGCCCCCACACCACTATAGGCAGCTGCACTCGTTGGATTATAATACAAATCAGTTAATACTTGGTCAATTTCTTTGTTCTCCCGCCGCTGCCGCCCCATCACGCACTTCGTTGGTCTCCGTCCCAGGTCCGTCGATCTCTTCCCGGGGTGATACTGAGTTCGCCTTCCCGTCCGTCTCGTCCCAGGGTGATACTGACCCTCTAGCCGCTCTGCATTCTATACATATAGGCCTTTTTTTTACGACTGTAGGAGAAGCTGGTTTACAGAAACAAAATTCTGCTAGTCTTTCACCCGGTTCAGCGAACGCCTCTTCTATAGCACGAACCCACGCTAATTGTTCAGGGGATCGATCGTCCGGTGATAATAACTGGTCGACAATAGGCATTATTGTCTTGAAGGCTGCCCACAGAGAGGGAGGTAGGCTGATACTCCGCTCATCTTTATACCGACCTAGCCGTATACAGTGGGGTCGTAGGAAATAGACGTACATGGCATTATCCAGGTGAACGATCTCTCCGTTCAATTCCCCGCTGATTACCCGTTTAAACTTATTCCATCCATCACGCTGTAGTGTCACGGGATTCCATAGCATTTCTGCGGGAGTCCAATAAATAGATAGAGCGTCTTGCGCCAGTTTTATTTTATCCGCATACACATATAAGCGCACAGTGGGTGTAAGAGGCAGAATGGCTCGTAGTGGTAGCGACATGCTTGCTTGCTCTCTATGTCCAACTGATACACACTCTGTCTCTTTCCCTGGTATTTATACTATTCTGTGAGAGGCGGGTCGTGTGCAGAGAATATTTTATCCACCACAGGCACACTGTGTTGTAAAGCCGTCCATAGTTCGGGCTCGAGTGTAAATCCGCCTCGTTTGAGAGAGATCAATCGGGCAAAAAAAGGGCCGCGAAAAATGTATACATCGTGATCCAGGTAGATAGTATTTCCATTCAAATGACCGAATAACACACGTTTCAAGGTCGTCCAGCCTTCGGAAGATAATGTCACACGGGGGGGCTCAGGTGAGCCCCAGCAACGGGAATCATCGTCAATAAGTTCCAGGCGATCTGGGTATATTATAATAGTACATCCCGGGGTTAACGTACGAGTCATGATCGATTGAGTGTGCGGATAGAGTATATCGTCCACGTCTGTAATGACAGTTTTCAGCGCCGCCCATAATGCTGGCCAAAGCACAATCCCGTGACTGCCACACTCCTCTAATCGGGGGAAAAATGAAACTTCTCTACTCCGCCGTAGATACACATTCACACCGACAGGCATAAAATCGACTTCGGGTTCTTTGGATTGTAAGACACGTGTCAATTGCCTCCACCCGTCCAGGCTTAAAATTAATTTCACCTCGATCGGGTGCTCTTCGATAAGGTGTAATTCATGTTGATATACAATAAGAAGTACCTTAGACGTGACTTGAAAGAACGCGAGCTCTTTGCCCGGTGATGCCATACTGAACAATGATAAAAATATTAACCCCACACACATGTATATAGAGCGATTCTATATTTTTCATTGTTAACCCTATCTGGCCTGGGGAAAAAGAATGCTGGGAGCTGGTGTTAGTTGGGTGTGCTTTGGAAAGAAAAACGAGACCTCACAACCCTACCGGATGGTCCTATACCTCCATACCCCATATAGGCATTTTCCCGTAATTTAGGATAAAGTCCGTATTCCGTATTTTTTCAGGAAAATTTTACATACACCCACCCTGGAACTAGGGGAAGATAGCTCTGTTGATAGACAAGCCCCGTTAAGCCCGGCGACCTATATACCCCTCATACCCCATATAGGCATTTTCCCAGGTTTTTCGATAAAGTCCGTGTTCCGTATTTTTTTCAGGAAAAATTTTACATGCAGCCACCCAGCCATCAAATACCCTTCACCTAGGCTTCACGTTGATACCTCACTCGACCCCATTCGACCATTAGGGGCTTCCCTAGATCCCAAAACGTCTATTTTCATGCCCTTGGGCCACCGCGCATGCGCAGAAGGCCGATATGTCAACCCCACACCCAGCCCATTAGATGCCCCTTCACATAAGCTTCACTTTGATACCTCACTCGACCCCATCGGACCCTTAGGGGCTTGCCTAGCTCCAACAAGGCTATTTTCATACCCTTCGACCACCGCGCATGCGCAGAAGGCCGATAGTTCAACCCCACACCCAGCCCATTAGATGCCCCTTCACATAAGCTTCACTTTGATACCTCAATCGACCCAATCGGACCATTTTATGTAGGGACTACTTTTTCTCCGCGAAAGCTTTTTTCCGAAACCGAATTACCGCCAAAACCACGGCCAAACCGCATCACCGCGCATGAATACATTTTTTTTTTTTTTTTTTGCCGGAACTTTTTTTTTTTTTTTTTCGTGGAGGTGCACTCATTGGGGATCGGGAAAGTGGAATGCTGGGGATCTGGAAAGTGAAAATATGCAAATGAGGACCGAAAACAAGTGCAATTGGCCACCATCTTGAAAACCGACTACCCCTAACATACAAAAAACAAGCGGCCATCTTGAAACACACACACACAGCCGACTATAAATAACGTGTATGTTCACATACGACAACAACCACCTCGACTGCAGACACTGAAACAAGAGCACGATGCCGACACACAGATGAAATATCACGCCTCAACGAACAAATTATCGACATGAGGGGAGCGATGTTGGGAATGGAAACCACAATGGTGGGACTGGAAGAGGAAATTGCCAGACAAAAGAAACTACGACATAATGAAGAAAAAATCAAACAATGTAGCATCTGCACGAATGAAGAAAGCTTATACGCGGTTCTACCCTGTGGACATCTGTGTATGTGCAAGGATTGCTGGATCCAACTGACGTGTGAAGGAGCCCTATGCCGATGCGTTGACGCCGGAGAGGTGCATTTCAAGATAAGATGTCCCATATGTCGAAAACATATAGGAGGCGTGAAGCGAATATTCCGCGCTTAAAGTGTGTCGTATCACACTATCAAAGGCCCTTTTCAGGGCCAACCCATCTTTCCGAAAGAGAAACTTCTTTCATAAGCACACCCAACTTAACACAAGCTGCAATCATGCTTTTTTCCCCAAAAAAAAAAAATTTTTTTTTTCCAAAAAAAAAAATTTCGTACACAAGGTCAAAAATTTTTTTTTGAGGTAGCGGGTCGAGTGAGGTATCATATTGAAGCTGACGTGAAATGCTTCACATTGATACCTCACTCGACCCGATTGGACCACTAGGGGCTGCCCTAACGCCAAACATCAATATCAACATCAATCAACATCAATCTTCAAAATACCTTTAGAGGTGCCCCTAGTGGACCAATCGGGTCGAGTCCGGTATCATTGTGAAGCATTTCACGTCAGCTTCAATTGGATACCTCACTCGATCCACTACCGCTAAAATAAAAAAAAAAAAAAAATAAAAAATCAAACTTCGTACACAAGATGTTGATATCGATGTGCAAAATAACCTTTTTGGCGTTAGAGGCGTCCCTAGTGGTCCAATCGGGTCGAGTGAGGTATCAAATTGAAGGTGACGTGAAGGAGCATCTGATAGACTGGGTGTGGGCTTGAATTAGGGTAATTCTGCGCATGCGCGAAGATAATATGAAAAATATCAATCTTCAAAAATAGCCTGTTTGAGGTTAGAGGCGTCCCTAATGGTGCAATCGGGTCGAATGAGGTATCAAATTGAAGGTAACGTGAAGGCGCATCTGATAGACTGGGTGTGGGTTGAACTATCAGCATTCTGCGCATGCGTAATCTTCAAAACACCTTTTTTGGAGTTAGAGGCGCCCCTAGTGGTCCAATGGGGTCGAGTGAGGTATCAATCTGAAACATTTCACGTCAGCTTCAATTTGACACCTCACTCGACCCACTACCTGCAAAATAAAAATAATCCTCGCACACCAGGTTTTGCTATCGAACTGCAAAATAACCTTTTTGGTGTTAGGGGCGCCCCTAGTGGCCCGATGGGGTCGAGTGAGGTATCAATGTGAAGGTGAGATGAAGGGCCATCTGATGGACTGGTGTGGGTTGAACTATCAGCATTCTGCGCATGCGCAAGAATGGAAATAGACGTTTTTTGGAGCTATTTGACTATTAAAAAGGAAAAAAGAACACATTTTTTTCAATTTTCTACATACCGAAAATTGTATAAGTCCAAAAGACGACGATCACGGTGAAAACAATGGCGTATGGTAGGCCAGTGTCGTTGATAAATGCCCCTGACACGTGCATCTTCAGGCAAGACTTCAACCGGAGGTGCGGCTGGATCGAAGGGAAAATCTGCTCCACGTCTCATGCTTTTCGTCTCATACAAGCGGATAGGCAAGCAAGGCAGGCAGGCAGGCAGGCAGGCAGGGAGACAGGTCAGGTAAGTCAGATTGAATACACCCTCACCCTAAAAATGGACTCCTTTTATAGCCCATTGAACCTCATTTGCATATTTTCAGCGGATCACAGGCCGCCATCTTGAAAAACGACCCCCCCTCACACACAAAAAACAAGCCGCCATCTTGAACACGACCACACACACACACACAAAACCCCCCTCTGGAAAACGACCCCAAAGACCTCATTTGCATATTTTCAGGGACAACAAGGCCGCCATCTTGAAACCAACCACCCCTAACCCACAAAAAACAGGCCGCCATCTTGAAAACAGTGGGGAAAAACCCAGAGACCTCATTTGCATATTTTCAGAGGGGACAACAGGCCGCCATCTTGAATCCGACCACCCCTAACCTAGAAAAAACAGGCCGCCATCTTGAAAATAGGCAAATGAGGCGCGAAACAAGTGCAATTGGATGCACCTACAAAAACAAGCCGCCATCTTGAAGCCGACCACCCCTAACCTAGAAAAAACAAGCCGCCATCTTGAAAATATGCAAATGAGGACCGAAACAAGTGCAATGGGCCGCCATCTTGAAACCGACCACCCCTAACCTAGAAAAAACAAGCCGCCATCTTGAATAGTACCAATGCACCCAATGACCTCGGGACAACAGGCCGCCATGGCCGCCATCTTGAAACCGACCACCCCTAACCTAGAAAAAAAACAAGCCGCCATCTTGAAAATATGCAAATGAGGAAGAGCGAAACAAGTGCAATTGACCGCCCTACAAAAACAGGCCGCCATCTTGAATCCGACCACCCCTAACCTAGAAAAAAAAGACCGCCATCTTGAAAATATGCAGATGAGGCGCGAAACAAGTGCAATTGACCTTGACCTACAAAAAAAACAGGCCGCCATCTTGAATCCGACCACCCCTAACCTAGAAAAAACAGGCCGCCATCTTGAAAATATGCAAATGAAGGGTGAAACAAGTGCAATTGGCCGCCATCTTGAATCCGACCACCCCTAACCTAGAAAAAACAAGCCGCCATCTTGAATATACCCAATGCACCCAATGACCTCATTTGCATAAAACTCATTAACAGGCCGCCATCTTGAAACCGACCACCCCTAACCTAGAAAAAACAAGCCGCCATCTTGAAAATATGCAAAATGAGGACGAGCGAAACAAGTGCAATTGACCTTGACCTACAAAAAAACAGGCCGCCATCTTGAATCCGACCACCCCTAACCTAGAAAAAACAGGCCGCCATCTTGAAAATATGCAAATGAGGCGCGAAACAAGTGCAAGTGTCCTTGACCTACAAAAACAGGCCGCCATCTTGAATCCGACCACCCCTAACCTAGAAAAAACAGGCCGCCATCTTGAAAATATGCAAATGAAGGGTCAAACAAGTGCAATTGGCCGCCATCTTGAATACGACCACCCCTAACCTAGAAAAAACAAGCCGCCATCTTGAATATACCCAATGCACCCAATGACCTCATTTGCATAAAAGGCCACGCCCACTCATTTGCATAAACTCACGCATGCGCACGCCCACAAATGACGTCATCGCGCATGCGCAGTGAGGCACTTTACGTGACGGATACCGGCTACCTACTACTATGCTCCCGGGTGTTGTGGACGGGTTCAATAATTGTAGCATGTCGTAAGCTCCCGGAATATATCAGTGTATGGGATCGGGGAGGCTTAGTTTAAGAGATACAGATGGGGCTAAGTGCTCATGGGTTGGGACATGTTCCCCGACTAGGGGTAGTGAATGGCTTGAATAATAAGATGAGCATGACATAAGTTCTCGGTATACAACCTGATATGGTGTTGGGCGAGGCATAGTTTAGGAGATAGCAGGTGGGGCTCAGGGGCGTCGCTAGAATTTCAAACGGGGGGGGGGGGTGCGAATCTAGCGAAAGTTCACAAGGGGGTCGACTATCACAGGCCAACAGGCGAGGGTCGAGGGGCCACCTAGGCGATGCGTTCTAAGCGTTTTCCCGGATATAAATCTGACCATAAAGTATGAAGATTTATGGTTCTATTTTCACGTTTGTTTCGCATAAATTATAAGCACACATCGATGTTGAAAAAAATCACACACCATGCTTGAATCCATTTGACTTTCTAGTTATATTTAATACATACAAAACGATGACCTTTACGCCATGGAACATTAGAAACCAATACGCGTAAGAATATGATTGATTAACACAAAGCTAAGATAAGCGAATACTGCCAGATCAACAGATGAGCATCCAGCGGCCGCCTAAGCCCCGGAAGCTCCGGTGTCCTAGGATGCCGGACTAATATCCCCCACCCCCGTAGATCCGTTCTTGATTTCCCATTTCTCACCATCTGAGGAATGCGCGCCAAGAGCGTGCCTTTCTAGGGTGTCCCGGGGCATGCTCCCGCCGGAAAATTAAAAAATTTTACGCTTTATTTCCTGCACTTTAGCGTATTTTAACGCTAAACTGGGGTTTGATATCTTACATAATTTTCGTATTTCCAATATACGGGCAACAAGGGGGGGGGGGGTGCGTTCGCACCACACGCACCATGGGCAGCGACGCCCTTGGGGCTAGGTGCCCTTGGGGTGGGGACATGCTCCCGAGGGTAGTGGATGAGTTGAATAAGTGTAACATGGTGTAAGCTAAAGGAATATATGAGTATGCGGTCGGGCGAGGCTTATAGTTTCAGAGATAGAGGGTGGGAATTGGTGCCCCTGAGAAGGGACATGTTCCCGAGGGTAGTAGATGGGTTGAACAAGTGTAGCATGTTCCCGAGGGTAGTAGATGGGTTGAACAAGTGTAGCATGGTGTCATCTCCAAAAATATATGAGAGTAGACAAGGTTTCACAGGATGGGAACATGCTCCCTAGTATGGTGTTCTATTTGGGCCAAGTTTGCGTCGCGTGGCGACTTTTAGAAACTCGCCACTCGCCACGCGCCGTGGACCTCTCCGGCGCGCGGCGACTGGCGACTTTCTGCTATCTCTTAACCTGCAAAAACTCGCCAGTCGCCACCCGCCGTAAAACACGGCGAGTTTCGCTCTATCTCTTAACCTGGAAAAACTCGCCGCGCGCCACTCGCCGGATGAACCACGGCGCACGGCGACTGGCGACTTTTGACTGTAGTGAAACTCGCCACTCGCCACGTGCCGTGGACATCTCCGGCGCGCGACGACTGGCGACTTTCTGCTATCTCTTAACCTGCAAAAACTCGCCAGTCGCCACGCGCCGTAAAACACGGCGAGTTTCGCTCTATCTCTTAACCTGGAAAAACTCGCCGTGCGCCACTCGCCGGGCAAACCACGGCGCGCGGTGACTGGCGACTTTTGACTTCTGGAATTCTCAGGACTTTTTCTCAAGTGCGCATGCCCGCGGAGCATCAATTATGCAGTTGCAATATCATAAATTACAGTCGCGATCTCATCGAATTTGAGGAAGTAAAAAAAATATGGAAACTGTTGAAAGAAATACGTCTTTTCATCTTTAAAAATAGGGTCTTGATAGTTTGTAGGGTTTGTGATACAGGAAATATCAACCCAACAAAGAGCCGCTCTATGGATTAAAACAGCAATAAAGGATCTCTTATACAAAGATATCGCCCGTTTTTCACATAAAACTTACGAAGACAGAAATTCAATCATCCAGAGAAAATGTTAGCATTTTTTCTTACTTTTTTAATCAATATGACGATGACGCTCTATTCGCTTTCTTAATATTTCATACAGCATATTAGTTGACGTTGCTTTTATCTTGTAAAACAAAATTCCCGCGTCGAGTGCTTTATTGTATCTTAAATAAAGAACAATTTCAAAGCGATTCATTCTGAATTGAAAACGATATGCTGTTTTATAAATATATATAGGCACTTATATAAAAAAAAGATTGAAAAAACGATTGAAAATGTTGTCTTGGTGTCAACTTTTTAAAATATACCAGCAGATAATAACGAGAGTATGCAAGTTCTGCACAGAAACGGATAACGAGTATTTTAATAAAGAAATAATTGCACATTTGACAAAATTAGATTGCCCTATATGCGTATTGCATTAAAAAGAAACTTGTTTCAAAAAACAACTATATTAATTATTACAGATAGCTTACATCTTCAAAATTAGTCACATAGCATCAGATGTAGCTGGAGAGTTCATTCATTAGAAATTATGTATATTTATGCCCGAGGAAGAGATTTAAAATTAAATTAAATGACAGCATGTTTCGAACAAAATATTCCGATAATTGATGCTCCCCGGGCATGCGCACTTGAGAAAAAGTTCTGAGAATTCCAGAAGTCAAAAGTCGCCAGTCGCCGCGCGCCGTGGTTCATCCGGCGAGTGGCGCGCGGCGAGTTTTTCCAGGTTAAGAGATAGAGCGAAACTCGCCGTGTTTTACGGCGGGTGGCGACTGGCGAGTTCTTGTAGGTTAAGAGATAGCAGAAAGTCGCCAGTCGCCGCGCGCCGGAGAGGTCCACGGCGCGTGGCGAGTGGCGAGTTTCACTGCAGTCAAAAGTCGCCAGTCGCCGCGCGCCGTGGTTCATCCGGCGAGTGGCGCGCGGCGAGTTTTTCCAGGTTAAGAGATAGAGCGAACCTCGCCGTGTTTTACGGCGGGTGGCGACTGGCGAGTTTTTGCAGGTTAAGAGATAGCAAAAAGTCGCCAGTCGCCGCGCGCCGGAGAGGTCCACGGCGCGTGGCGAGTGGCGAGTTTCTAAAAGTCGCCACGCGACGCAAACTTGGCCCAAATAGAACACCATACAGATGTCCTTGGCAGTTTAATCAGGAACAATGACAAAATAAAAGGGATAGACATAGCAGGAACAATTTTCAAGATCAGCCAATATGCTGATGATACACAACTAATCCTTGACGATTCTGAAGAGTCTTTGAGAGAAGCTCTTAAATGCTTAAAAATATTTTATCAATTTTCTGGACTAAAAATAAACACAGAAAAAACAAAAGCTATATGGATAGGTTCTGTGTCTGGTGTTGATTTAAAACTTTGTACTGAGGTGAGTCTCGACTGGGTAAATGATTTCACGCTACTGGGCATAAACTTTTCCATAGTTAGATTTTACGATATATGGAAAATCAATTACCTTGCCAGAGTAGAAGATCTTAAAAAAGAACTGCAGAAGTGGAGATTACGAAACTTGACACTATTAGGAAAAATTACGGTCATAAAATCCCTTGCCATGTCCAAACTGATACACCTTTTTCTTGCTTTGCCAAACCCCCCTGATCATGTCATAGTTGATATAAATTCTTTACTTTTCAAATTCCTATGGAACAATGGGCCAGACAGAATTAGAAGAGTTCAACTTACTCGTGACTATGAATTTGGTGGACTTAGGATGTTAAATTTACTTCCTTTTATACAGTCGCTAAAAGTTTCCTGGATAAGAAGGCTCGTCCTAAAAACTCATAAATGGAATAAACTTTTCGATCCGGATTGCTACGACGCCATCTGCACCTTAGGAGCAGAATGCATTAATAATATAATGAAAAATATTAAAAACCCATTTTGGTTAGATACCTTGAAAGCATGGCAGACTTTGCAGCGGAAATTAAAGCCAGAAAATATTGATGATTTAATAAATGAACCATTATGGTATAATCCAAATTTCGCTCATCCAAACTTTTAGATATATTCGAGATTTACTAGGAAGTGATGGTGATGTATTAGGATTTACTGAATTTAAAATGAAGTATAATATCAAAGGCACTTTCATGGATTTTAATAGATTGGTAAAGAGCATCCCAAAACAATGGTTGCATACGTGCAAATGTAGGGATGTTGATATGCAGTTGTTTAATCCTGTAATCTCCTTCCATTTCCGGATATTGGCGAAGCAGGAAAAGGGTTGTAGATGTTTTTATGATATTCTTAACTCCGAATCGGTGGCAATTCCGATCGCCATGGAAAGATGGGAAGAGTTCTTGAACATGAGAAATAAGGTTAATTGGAAAAAGGTCTTTTCCTCAACATTTCACTGTACAAATTATACAAAACTAAGGGATATACAATATAAAATATTACATAGGATTGTCCCCACGAAATCTTTCCTTACAAAAATTGGGCTTATCAGTGACAACAAATGTGACTTCTGTGGAAATGAAACCGAAACTATAGAACACTTACTGACTGAATGCTCAGTAGTGAAAAAGCTCTGGGTAGACTTGCACGAATGGCTTGCACGTATTGGCAAACTGAGGGGGTCCATAACTGTGGATAAAATTATACTTGGTTGGGATAAAGACCAATGTATCTTAAATACATTCATGGCGTTAACCGAACTCTACATAATCAAAAACAAGGGACGAAACACGGGTCTCCATATTTATGGTTTATTACATCGATTTAATAGCCAATATATTGCAAAAAAGTTAATTGCCATGACGTCACATTCTATGGACCGCTTCAGAAACAAATGGTGCCTATTTATAGACTATTTTCAAGCCATGTGATGTGACATCACATTGGGTGTTTTGAAAATACATTAGATAATGGCATATTCCACCATATTGGCTTTCCACATAAATTATATATGGCGTGAACAGAATAAATGTTGAGAGTGAGTGTGAGTATATTGCTTTCTGGTAGTTTAATGGTATCAAAACTCGGAAGCCTTTTGTATTTACTCTGCAACGTAATTTTGCTTCCATTTTGAGATATTGCATGTATATGTATATACCATGTCTGTTAGTAATAAAAAAAAAAAAAAAAAAAAAAAAAAAAAATTGGTCGCAAAATAAAACGTGATGGCCCGAAAAGCTAGGACTGGGGAAATTCAGCATGATAAGATGTTATTTAAGCTGGTAAGTCTATGTTGGTATACAATACAATACAATACAATATGTTTATTGCACGACTCGTAAAATGGTACAAGTATGGCAAACAAAACAATATAATTACTATGGTACTATAGCAATGTAGTAATTATTAGTTAGTATGGTTTTAACCAACAGTGTGGGTTAGTATTAATTCTAGGACATAACATAGAAGTTGCCAGTGTGTTGATGTATAAACTCTAATTCAGAAGTGTCCAGCCGGTTTTTTGATGGAGGGTTATACAACGCTTGGGAGTTGCTGGCTGGGCACATAGACTAATATTCAGCTCGGAAATATAAATCCCAGGGTTCACCGACTCCTCTCCAATCGAGAAATAAGTTTATGAAATATACACAGCATCAGTTTGCAATATACATGAATTCCACCGTGACGGAATCACCGTTGGAAAGACTTTTCCTTTATTCAAAGCCATGTACCGGAAGTTCCGTGGTCATACCCATGTAGTTTTATGTTTAGTTTGCTATTCTATATTGACATCTGTTTACGGAGACAACTTCCAGAACTGGCACATCATTAAGGACATACACGTACAGCGGTCGAATTCAAAAGTATACATGTATACTCACGTGTAGCCTATGTACCTTGGCTTGAAATGTGAATCTGCAGCCGTCAAGTTTGGCGAACTTTAATATCAGAAGTTCACGTATCCTAGCAACACACGCGGGTAACTACCCGCCCGGACTGTGAGGTTTGAATCTATGCGAGGGGAAAATCGCCAAATATACATATCCCAAACTACTACAGTGGGACATGGGACAAAGTGGGACAAGCCGTCTAGCTCCTATGTCAAGGACAGGAAGCACATTACATTATTATCAGCAGAAAATCACCACCCCCATGCAGCTTCTATATCGATTAGAAGTGAAAACTATCATTGTTATACCAAATTTTCAGTAGAACTCCATTGCTGTTTTGTTAGGGCTGAGCGAGGATGGGACAAATGCACAATTTAAATATATCGACTTATTATCTCAGATGTATGTATTGGTTGTTTTGTTTCTTTTCATAAAACGGAATATATCATGCACCCCGGGCAGACTGGGACACTTTTGCCCGGACACATAGACAATGGTAATCACATCGTGAAATCCACTTTCATCCTAAAATGCTATTGAAGTGCATTATTTTATTTCCTAGATAGCAGTAATGGCTAATCCCAGCGGATTTGATGAGTTTATTAACACTTTAAAATTTAAATGCTTTCATTGGCATGAGAATCACATGAAAATATTTTATGTCAAGCAGGGGTCTAAAATTGCAACTAGATCGCAGTTGAATAGCAGAGATTTTTGCAAAATGGTGAAAAATGTCCCAGTGTACCTCAATCTCACCTACTTATATTCCAAAACCAACCAGACCACTCCCAAACCAACCACATTTCAACCAGACATCTCCCAAACCATCAAAACATCTCCCAAACCATCAAGACATCCCAAACAATCTAGATATCTCCCAAACCAACCAGACATGTCCCAAACAATCTAGACATCTCCCAAACCAACCAGAAATCCCAAACCAGCCAGACATGCCTCAAAATATCCAGACGTCTCCCAAACTAACCGAACATCTCCCAAACCAATCAGACATCTCCCAAACCAAAAAACATCCCCCAAACCAACCACACATCTTCCAAATTTATAAGGCATATCCCAATCCACCCAGACATCTCCTAAACCATCCAGTCAACTCCAAGATCAACCAGACATCTCACAAACCATCTAGACATCTTCCAAAACAACCAGATATCCCTACTCAACCAGACATGTCCCAAAAAATCTAAGTATCTTCCAAACCAACCAGACATCCCAAACCAGCGAGACATTTTCCAAACCACCCAACGTCTCCCAAACCAACCAGACATCCCAAACCAACGGGACATCCCCCAAACCAATCCGACATCTCTCAAACCAAAATACATCTTCCAAACCAAACATACATCTCCCAAATTTAGAAGACATCTCCCAACCAACCAGACATCTTCCAAACCATCCATTCAGCTCCCAAATCAACCAGACATCTCCCAAACCACAGGCATGTCTCAGACCATCCAGACATCCCAAACGAACCAGACATCCCAAACCATCTAGACATCTCCCAAACCAACCAGGTATCACAAACCCCAACCAGACATCTCCTGAACCATCCGAATTTCTTTCAAACCATCCAGATATCCCAAACTATCCAGATATCTCCCATATCAACAGCCAGACATGACAACTGCACAACCAGACATCTATCAAACCAACCAGATATCCCAAACCACCCAAACATCTCCCAAACCATCCAGACATATCCCAGACCATCCAAACATCTCCCATACCCAACAGACATGTTCCAAACAAAACAAACATCTCCCAAACCAACTATACACCTCTCAAATCAACCAGATATCCCCCAAACGAAAAAGACATCTCCAAAACCAACCAGATATCATCCAAACCAACGAGATATCACCCAAACCAACCAGCAATCTCCCAAACCAACCCGATATCACCCAAACCAAGCAAACATCTCCTAAACCAACCAGACATCTGTCAACCAAGCTAGACATCTCCTAAACCAACCAGACATCTCCCAAACCAACAAGACATCTCCCAAACCATCCAGACATCCAAAACCAACCAGACATATCCCAAACCATCCAGATGTCTCCTAAACCAAACAAAACAGACATCTCCCAACCAAACAGACATATCTCAAACCAACCAGGTATCCTAACCGAACAGACATCTCCCAAACTGATCAGAGATCTCTCAAACCAACCAGACATCTCCCATACCAAATAGAAATCTCCCACACCAACCAGACATCTCTCAACCCAACATGATCAGTGCCAACCGGTAACTGATGGGTCAAGGATTGGACCCTATGAATTATCTACTGATTGGCTATCAAGCAATTACCAATCAGTACAACAATCAGTACATTGATTGGTTATGTCTTAGTTACTGAACGGCTACCGATTTCTTTCTGCTTACCTACCAGTACCTCTGGCGGTACTGTTCAGTTATCAAGTTGACCACGAATCAGTAACTGAACAGTACGAAACGGTCATCAATCAGCTACCACAAATTGCATGTTTGGTATAACCTATTGGTTAACAATCAGTAACTGACCAGTAGCCTTCAAGTCAGAAATGCTCGGTACTGCAATGTTGAATTCGTGGTGGCTACCAATCGGTTACAAACTGATAACTGGTAAGAAAGCGTGTCATTCACTGCCACATGATAACTGATTGATAACTGCACGGTGCTGTTCAGTCAGGACTTCACGGTCCCAAACTTAAGCTTTCCATGCAGTACCAATAGGTTACCTACAAGGTACCAACCTGAAACTGAATGGTACCTGTGTGGTACAGAACAGAACGATGAAAGTTGACCATTCACAGGCTATTGCGGCTATTCACAGTTGGGCGTTGTGCCAAAATAAGCTTTGGATGCTCTACTGTACATGTAAATGCAGTGACTCGTAGCCAGACTGCTTAGATGAACGCACTGGAACAGTGTGATGCAACAATACAAGAGGGTATATCAATTAGCGTGACCTCACAGAATGTAGCCATGTCAGACACCAGTGTTATCGAGTTGGAAAATGCGAACTAAACTTTCTCAACTGTAATGGCTGGGAAATCTTTGGTATCGAGATCATAGACATCGTCTAGACATCCACCAAGGATCCCCACCCCTTTGGATATGGGAGAAAAATCCGGCAGCGGGAACTATTTTGGATGCCAAAGTTTGGGTCAGTGTTTCCGTGTGGTTTAAATGATAATGTTATAGGTATCGTCAATGTTACAAACCGCCATATAAATGTATCCAATATTACCCAGCTATTTAAACCCCGCCAACATCGCAGCCATGGTTGGAGAAAGTTTAATACTGCGTTGATATCCGAGCACATCACTTTCAATTACTTAGTGAGTTTAACTAACACACCCAATAATATACATGGCTTGCGTACAGTCTTGTATGCGTTACCTCCGAGAGCTTTGAATCTAATAACCAGATATACACAACGATCTGTGTCTTCAACTCAACCCTGTACCAAACTATTTTAAGTTCACAGAATCCTCTTGTGTTTCATACAGTATACTAAATCTATAGCCACCACAATATTGAATTACTCTAATTCAGTCAAGGAGTTTGACTGAAACTTATACACGTCTGAATGCTATAGTTGTGATTGTGAATCGTCGAACTTTATCTATACACCATGCAAGCTTATTGTGACTGGTGACCTTGGTATAGTGAGCGATGAAGACCTAAAAACACTCTTGATGAAGGGACCTAAATATAGAGAGCCGAGATCAGAAGATAGTCCTGACTGCACTGGAACAGTATGTTATTGAGTGGTCAAAGCGAGATTACCCGCTGATTGACTGGACCTCACCAAGAACAATGTCGCTGAAGCAAATTGACAGTACCCTTCCCCAAGCAAAAGAAGTAGCAAGAAACCTCAGCTCACAAGAAGTTTTAGTAAATCTCCAAAGTAGATTCGTCATAGTCCAAGCAGACAAAGCTTCAAATAATATAATATTCATATGTAAATATCAAACATTTATAAACAATGTTTCTATTTGTTACCAAATCAAACCTGTTTCAATTCATGCCTATTAATCTCCGTCAGGAAGATGATACAACGTAGAAAACGGAAGTTAAAACTAAAAGTTAGCTCCCCTAGCGGAGAGTTGTCCGCCCCTAGGAGAACTCTCCCATCCCATTCCAGCAGGATTACTATAAAGGCTCTGCACCAGCCATTACTCGCCCTCTATTCTCATTATAATTACCGAGACCTGTAGTGTTTAAGGCCGGCATGAGGGGACGGAGGGAGGGACCATTAAATTGAAACAGGTTTGATTTGGTAACAAATAGAAACATTGTTGATAAATGTTTGATATTTGTAGCCCAAATCTTAAACCTGTTTCAATTCATGCCACAGTACCAACATATGGAGGCGGGAATCACGGCCTTGTGGTAACTCCCATAGCAGACTAGTAATCGCTGGAACGACACAGACATGGGTATAAATCTGAGACATTATTACTCATCAAGTTAAACCCTGGTCAAAGACGCATAGGGTAATTGAAGGAATTGATACAGTTCTACTTATCTTCTGATTGTCTCCATCCATGTAGCAGTGTTCGTGGCGTGGTTCACAATTCCACCAAGTTGTAAGGATACCCGGGGCAACATCGGCAGCAGAAGGTCCTACTTGGTAGACACTGTATGACTAGGGGGGAGTAAAACGCACAGGCCGTTGCATACAGGGAGATCCTTGGTCGACCTTAAGTCAGGGGAGAGCGAATACTGGCTGAGCTTAGAGGGTCGCCAAGTCCACACCACTCTCAGTCCGCAAGCTTCTTGGGTCAAGTCACCATACTTGGAGTGATGAATGATGCGTTGGAAATGACCGTGCTTGCTCCCTGGGTCCTGCTACACATTCGTCAACTCTCTGTACTTGCATCACTAATGTTGACTCTAGGTCTGGAGCAGGTGTCTTTTGAGTTGAAAGCACAGAGGACCCAGCTGAGATCATCTAGAAGGAAGTCAGTTTCTGAAAGACACAAGCAAACCGCAATTAAGGCAAAGTTTTACACTCACCATGGTGTCAGGCCTTCATATTGATGAAATGAGCATCCCCGGCCGGCCATCTGACTTATTACTTCCTTCTAGCATGTGTTTCGAATGGGAGATGAGATGAGATGATACAGCCAGTTGTCTGATTTGCTGTGGTCATCCAAAATGCCGCCCCCCCCTTTTTTTTTTAAATTTTACTGGACCACGTGTTGGGCGGCTACCAAAGGCCCAAGCGTGGTCACACTATCTGATTGGAGTGACATATCTCTCAGATAGAAATTGGTGAACGTGGAGTTCGCCGTCCAGGCACAAGACTGGACAATGTCATGGATGGACAAGTTCTTCCATAAAGGCCATGACGTAGCAATGGCTCGGATTTCATGTGAAGAAGCAGTAGACAACAGTGGAGGGGAGTCAATGGCCAGTTGATAAGACCACTTAATGGTTTTCTTCAGCCAAGCGGCAATGGTATTTTTTGTAATGTCACGCCTTGCAGATGGGCGAAGGGACAGAAATAACAGGCGCCGAGAGCCGCGAACGGGGTCGGTACGAGTAAGATAGTGGCGGATGGCTCGAACCGGACATAACAGAAGATCGTCCTCGAGACCATGTACAAAGTCTGATAATGCAGGAATGGAGTACGAGCGTTGAGCACACGGACCCGAGCGAACAGACTCATTTTTGGCGATAAATTCAGGAATGGGCCGAAAAGAAATGCAAGACCAATCCGCTTTCCAGGTCATAGAAGATCTCTCAAGAGCATGAAGTTCAGACACTCTGGACGCCAAAGCAAACGCCGCCAAAAAGGCCGTCTTATAAGACACAGCTTTAATAGACGCGGATTCTAATGGTTCAAAAGGTGGATGAATCAGAGCACATAGAACCACACCAATATCCCATTTCGGTAACAGTTGCCGAGTACGAC
>JAVTVY010053578.1:0-25393 GCA_036873755.1 Hanleya hanleyi
GTCCTTGAAAAACCATCCTAATCCTCCTCTCAACAATGTCAAGGCACTCCACAGGTATGAAGTAGATCGGTTGAATCGTTCTCGAGTTATTGTCCGGACCAGATCCAACTGCTTATAATCCAATATGGCTGACAGCGGCCATATTAGATTACGCACCTTGCTGAAAAACAATCCCAACCGTCCTCTCACCATGTCAAGGCACACCCCAAGTTTAAAGTTGATCGGTTAAATCGTTCACGAGTTATTGTCCGGGCAAGAAAATCTAAGATCCAACTACTTATAATCCAATATGGCTGACGGCGGCCATATTGGATTATGCACATTGCTGAAAAACAATCCCAAGCGTCCTCTCACCGATGTCAAGGCACTCCCCAAGTTTGAAGTAGTTCAGTTGAATCGTACTCCAGTTATTGTCCGGACAAGATCAAACTGCTTAAAATCCAATGAAATCCAGTATGCCTGATGGTGGCCATATTGGATTAAGCACGTCCTTGAAAAACAATCCTAATCCTCCTCTCAACAATGCTAAGGCACTCCCCACATATCCATATTGGATTATGCACATTGGTGAAAAACAATCACAACCGTCCTCTCACCGATGTCAAGGCACTCCCCAAGTTTGAAGTAGATCAGTTGAATCGTACTCCAGTTATTGTCCGGACAAGATCAAACTGCTTAAAATCCAATGAAATCCAGGATGGCTGATGGTGGCCATATTGGATTAAGCACGTCCTTGAAAAACAATCCTAATCCTCCTCTCAACAATGTTAAGGCACTCCCCACATATGAAGTAGATCAGTTGAATCGTTCTTGAGTTATTGTCCGGACAAGATCCAACTGCTTATAATGCAATATGGCTGACGGCGGCCATATTAGATTACGCACATTGCTGAAAAACAATCCCAACCGTCCTCTCACAAATGTCAAGGCACACCCCCAGTTTGAAGTTGATCGGTTAAATCATTCACGAGTTATTGTCCGCACAAGAAAATCTGTGATCCAACTGCTTATAATGCAATATGGCTGACGGCGGCCATATTAGATTACGCACATTGCTGAAAAACAATCCCAACCGTCCTCTCATCAATGTCAAGGCACACCCCAAGTTTGAAGTTGATCGGTTAAATCGTTCACGAGTTATTGTCCGGACAAGAAAATCTAAGATCCAACTGCCTATAATCCAAAATGGCTGACGGCGGCCATATTGGATTATGCACATTGCTGAAAAACAATCCCAACCGTCCTCTCGCCAATGTCAAGGCACACCCCAAGTTTGAAGTTGATCGGTTAAATCGTTCACGAGTTATTGTCCGGACAAGAAAATCTTACGGAATTACGGAATTTCGGAATTACGGAATTACGGACACCGGTGTTTCTAATATCCCCCCCTACTAAGTAGCGGGGGACAAAAAGAAAGTGTTGTTGTTGTTCAATTTGAAAGGAAATACTCCAAGAAAAAGCTTCTGTGAGCCTCAATATTGATCTGATTGCATCGAGGGTACGGTATTGAATTGTGATTGTGATACTCTGTTTTGTGATTGATCACAGGCTTTATGAGCCGAAATTCACTAAAATACGAAGCTGCGCATCTGAAAACCCCTCGGCTCTGGGCGCCACCCCTCGGCTCTGGGCGCCAGCCATTCATAATGTATTCAATTTGAACCAAGACTTCAACACCACGTAGTCAAGTAAAAAATATACAAATTATGAAAAAATTTGCAATCAGAAAGGGCCTCGGAGGTTTCCGTCCAATCAGAGAAACCGGTATTCATTCATTACA
The DNA here is from genome assembly GCA_036873755.1 of Hanleya hanleyi. Taxonomy (NCBI): domain Eukaryota; kingdom Metazoa; phylum Mollusca; class Polyplacophora; order Lepidopleurida; family Hanleyidae; genus Hanleya; species Hanleya hanleyi. The sequence goes on from JAVTVY010053578.1 coordinate 1,781, forward strand.
TAAGAGTCTTGATGCATCAATGATGTATACCAAATTTTACATCGAGCATTTGAAAGTTATCAGAGATAGAGATCATAATGATTTCGCATACATTAAAGATGGCCGCCCATCCTTTCCACCGCTCAGAGGAACTGATGTGGTTATTCATTGCAAGTCTCTTGATACATGGATGCTGTATACCAAGTTTCATATAGAACACTGAAATGGTATGAAAGATATACATCATTAAAGATTTTGCATAAATTAAAGATGGCCACCAAGGGTTCCGCCCAATCAGAAAAACGAGAACTGTCATTTATCATAAGTCTATTGATGCATCGATGATGTATATCAAATTTTACATCGAGCACTTGAAAAGTATCAGAGATAGAGATCATTAATGATTTCGCATAAATTAAATATGGCCGGCCATCCTTCGCGCCACTCAGAGGAACTGATGTGGTTATTCATTGCAAGTCTCCTGATACATCGATGCTGTATACCAAGTTTCATATAGAACACTGAAATGGTATCAAAGATATACATCATTAAAGATTTTGCATAAATTAAAGATGGCCACCAAGGTTTCCGCCAATCAGAAAGACCAGATCTGTCATTTATCGTAAGTCTATTGATGCATCGATGATGTATACCAAATTTTACATCGAGTACTTGAACGGTATCAGAGCTGGAGATCATTAATGATTTTGCATAAATTAAAGATGGCCACCCATCCTTCCCGCAACTCAGAGGAACTGATGTGGTTATACATTGCAGGTCTCTTGATACATCGATGCTGCATACCAAGTTTCGTATAAAACACTTGAATGGTATCAGAGATATATATCATTAAAGATTTTGCATAAATTAAAAATGGCCGCCAAGGTTTCCACCGAATCAGGGAAACTGGTTTGATCATTCCTTTGAAGTTTCTTGATGCATCGATGATCTAGACCAAGTTTAACACTGAAATGGTACCTGAGATACACAAGATTAATGGTTTCGCATAAATTAAATATGGCCGCCAAAGTTTTCAACCAATCGGGTCCAGATTCAATAGGGTTCTGGGTCATGAGCATATGGATGTGCAGTGCAAGTTTGGCACGCCTAGGGTAAGTCATTCTAAAGATATCTTGGTAACGAGAAAGCTGTGATGGTTTCGCATAAATTAAAGATGGCCACCAAAGTTTCCAACCAATCAGGTCCAGATTTAATAAGGTTCTGGGTCACGGGCATATAGATGTACACTGCAAGTTTGGTGTGCCTACGGTAAGTCGTTCTTAAGATATCTTGGTAACGAGAAAGGTGTGACGGACAGACGGACGGACGGACGGACGGACAGACAGACGGACGGACGGACGTACATGACGACGACAATACCCTTCTTGGCCGAGGGTAAAAACTGGACCCTCAATAATGAATTACGAAAAGGAACTGGGAGTTTGGGATCGGAACCTGCAAAAAATCACTGAATACAGCCCTGCGGATACAGTTTGTGTGATTTCTGTACCGTATATAATAGACTTCGTTTTCACATGAGTCAGTGGTGTGCTGGGCTCTCCTATTCACTCATTTTAAATAATTTCCAAGGTACATACATGTACAGTAAGATGTTTGATGACAGAAATTGAAGCATTATGTTGTACCAGTTAAATGTGTGGACACAAATATGGCTCATGCAAAAGTTTTAGGATAAATCATATGATGTGGAATAGAATGATTTAACAGCAAAATTGAAGAAAAATGTTGTCCTTCATTTAACCCCCCACCGGTTATTTCCTCTTGTACTTCTGAAATAAATAATGTCACCAACCTGTTAGTTATTTTACTATAAAGAAATACATTTTAGGTGATTCAGCATGTGTGTGTGTGAAAAAACAACGTACACTGCATCTCATACATATCACATGAGGCTGACAAGCTGTGGATAGGAAAAAGTCCCAAACTTTAACATTTAGTGCCCCAGGGGTGGGGAAATCCTCCCGAGGGTGGTGCATAGGTTGAACAAGTGTAGCATCATGTAAGCTCCCAGAATATATGGGAATTGGGGGGGGGTTCCATCCAATGATTTTCTTGAATCTTGAATGGACCAGGCTTTCTTGTATCAGGGAACCTTCAAAAGTCACAATGAAACATGCAACCAAGGGTTCCCGATGGGCATAGATAACAGTGCAAAAGCTAAGCCATCAATAAATAATAAAAAAAAATAATTAAAAATCAGGAAATCATCATAGCCATCTGAAAATCTAATCATTTCATCAGTCAACATTCAGGAAGCTCTCACCAAAGTTTGGTCAGGCCCGACTTGATAGATCTGCAGATATTTAGCGGACAAGAACATGTTGATGGGCATAGATAACAGTGCAAAATCTGAACCATCAATAAATAATAAAAAAAATAATTAAAAATCATGAAATCATAAAGCCATCTGAAAATCTAATCATTTATTCAGTCAACATTCAGGAAGCTCTCACTAAAGTTTGGTCAGGCCAGACTTCATAGATCTACAGATATTCAGCGGACAAGAAAATGTTGACGGACAGACGGACGTACGTACATGGCAACAACAAGACCCCACAGCCCTATGGGCTGAGGGGTAAAAAGTATGGACATAAAAAACTAATTGTTTCTCAAGTAATTTATGAAAAAAATTAGAGGACAGGCCTGAATTTATTTCATTTTTTATTCTACATTTTGTGGCAATGAGGGCAGATTTTTTTTTTTCGGTATATTTTTTTCCTTTAAAAACATAAACCGCTCCACAGACTTGCCAACCAGTGGTGATTGCAGGAGTGGGGGGGGGGAAGTATTTCGGATCCCAAAATATTTTTCTTACCCCTTGAGCTAGGGGGTGGAAACTTACCACACTATACCCTTGGGTCAAGCTCTACCAGAAAATGTAAAAAAAAAAAATCCAAGATGGCCGCTCTGATGACATCAACCTTCAAAACCGGCATGGGTAGATTTGGGTAGATTTTTTTGTTTAATTGTTTTCTCTGTAAAAACTGCATGACAAAATCAAACATTTATAAACAATGTTTCTATTTGTTACCAAATCAAACCTGTTTCAATTCATGCCATTAATCTCCGTCAGGAAGATGATACAACGTAGAAAACGGAAGTTAAAAACTAAAAATTAGCTCCCCTAGCGGAGAGTTGTCCGCCCCTAGGAGAGCTCTCCCACCTATCCCAGCGGCATTACTATAAAGGCTCTGCTGAAACCATTCTAGTCCTCTTTCTCATTGTAATTACCGAGACCTGTAGTGTTTAAGGCCGGCATGAGGGGACGGAGGGAGGGTCAATCAAATTGAAACAGGTTTGATTTGGTAACAAATAGAAACATTGTTTATAAATGTTTGATATTTGATTCCCAAATCTTAAACCTGTTTCAATTCATGCCACAGTACCAACATATGGAGGCGGGAATCTCGGCCTTGTGGTAACTCCCATAGCAGACTAGTAATCGCTGGAACGACACAGACATGGGTATAAATCTGAGACATTATTACTCAACAAGTTAACCCTGGTCACAGAACGTAAGGGTAATTGAAGTAGTTGATACAGTTTTACTTATCTGAGTGTCTCCATCCATGTAGCTGTGCTCGTGGTGTGGTACACATTTCCACCAAGTTGTAGGATACCCGGGCACGATAGGCAACAAGAAAGGTCCCCTTGGTAGGCACTGTATGTCTTAGGGGGGGAATCAGCCACAGCCATTGCATACAGGGAGATCCTTGGTCCGACCGTAAGTAAGGGGAGGGCGTACACTACCCGAATCTTGGAAGGTACCAAGTCCACACCACTCTCAGTCCGCAAGCCTCTTCAGGTCAACTCACCATACTTGGAGTGATGAAGGATGCGTTGGAATTGACCGTGCTTGCTCTCTGGGTCCGGCTGCGCAACGTCAACTCTCTGTACTGTCATCACTACTGTTGACCCTAGGCCTGGAGCAGGTGTCTTTTGAGTTGAAACGCAGAGGACCCAGCTGAGACATCTAGAAGGGAGTCAGTTTCTGAAGAACACAAGCAAATTTTCAGTTAGGAGTAAACCCTATCCTGGTGTCAGGCCTTCATTGGTGATTATAGAATCCACGGCCGGTCAACTGACTTATTTCTACCTTCTGAGATGCCTTTTATCATATAATATATGTAATAATAATAATATGACTGAGATGAGATGAGATGAGATGAGATGATACAGCAAGATGGCTGTCTTGCCGCGATGGTGACAATTTTGCCGCCCCCCCCCCTCTTTTTCTGAAATTACTCACAACGTGCTGGGTAGCCACCAGTGGCCCAAGCGTGGTCACACTATTGATTGCACTGTCATATCTCTCAGACAGAAATTAGTGAACGTGGAGTTAATTGTTCAGGCAGAAGGCAGGACAATGTCATGGAGGGGCCAGTACTTCCATAAAGGCCATGACGCAGCAATGGCACGAATCACATTAGAAGAAGCAGAAGACAGTAGTGGGGGCGTCAATGGTATATCTACCTTCTGCCAATTGATAAGACTATTTTATGGTCTTCTTCAACTACGCGGCTTTTTTCAAATGTCAAGCCTTGCTGACAGGCGAAGGGACAGAATAACCGTAGCCGAGAGCCGCGAAACGGAATCGGTACGAGTAAGATAGTGGCGGATGGCTCGAACAGGACATAGCAGAAGATCGTCCTCGAGGCCATGTACAAAGTCTGACAACGCAGGAATGGAGTACGAACGTTGAGCGCACGGACCTGAACGAACAGACTCATTTTTGGCGATAAATTCAGGAATGGGCCGAAAAGAAATGCAAGACCAATCCGCTGTCCAGGTCATAGAAGATCTTTCAAGAGCATGAAGTTCAGACACTCTGGACGCCAAAGCAAACGCCGCCACAAAGACCGTCTTATAAGACACAGCTTTTATAGACGCGGACTCTAAGGGTTCAAAAGGTGGTATAATCAGAGCACACAGAACCACACCGATATCCCATTTCGGTAACAGTTGGCGAGTACAACGCGACTGTAATGCGAAGGCGCGAATAAGCGCAGAGATATTATCGTTAAGGCTAATGTTGGTACCAAAGGTAAGACGTAACACCCTAGCCAGAGCAGATCGATAGCCTTCCATGGTGCTAATATGAGACTTCCTATCCTGGTGAAGGTGAAGGAGGAAGTCAATTACGAGGGAAATAGAGTCGGGAACGGTATCACGTCCTCGGCACCAGGACAAATAAATCCGCTGTAGAGACCGAACCCGAAAAACGAACGTAGTGAGTAAGGTCCTACATATAATAAACAACCCTAAGGTTGATGACAGAACCATAATGTCAAAGTCTAACCATTGGTGTAACGGTCTATACAGGAATAAAGTACTTGATGGAGAAAGTCGGAAAACCTGTCCCCCAAGTACACCACGAAAACATTGTGTTGTTTAAGCACAATCCTAAGGTAAATGGATCTCAACATAATGTTTGTGTGTTAGAGTCAACATGGTTCTGTGTTAACACAACACTGTGCTGAATTCAATTAAAGGCGACTAGTCCGTCATTCACAATCCCGCCGTCGTCCTCAGAGAATATCCACGTCCATAATCCAAAGACCTATTCCATATAACAGTATTTGACCAAATACTGTTGATTCCAATACAATTTTGATATTCTGAACTCAAGACTGGAAACAACAAGGTCTGAACAGAACTCTCTTCGTAGAGTAACGACGAACCTAAGTAAATCACAATGTGAAAAACCCGAGAGGAATTGATACAAGTGGAAGGTTGACGCCAAACGAACGGACTTCCACTCCCGCCGACGACCGACGATGGAGAATCAAAGGAAGTGCCGATGAATGGATATAAAATATGCATCTCGCAAATGAAGAAATGACGTGACAAACGGCGTTATGGCGTACCGGAAACGTCTAACCGATGTAAGAGAACGACGCACAGGTGTATGAGAGACACATGACGGCGTAATGAACATGTCGTCAAGGTGTAACAGGAAAGCGTAATGTGAAAAATGCGAGAAACGTTGTATATGATAAACAACGTAGTGATTTCCTCATTCACAACAACTTAATGTATATACATGCTCATAATGGAGCAGGATACAAACTTATAAAAGTACACGACGTAACAGAAGGGCGTTGCAAACAGTAACCCTGAAGTCGATTGTAATAATTTTCCTTCTCTTTAAACGCAGTAGAGATGAACATATTAAATGTTTATAGCGTTAATCACCAAATGTAAGCTCAATGAGATAAATGGGATTATGGATCTTTGTGTCAGTGAACATGAATAATGTGTCAGTGAACATGGTTACATTATGACCTCTCCCGATGTAATTTGTCTCCTGTACATGAAGTTCAGTACTGGAGTTTTATATGGAGAGAATATTAAACATTTACAACAATGTTACTATTAATAACCAAATAGTCACACAACCGACATCCAGAACAAAGATTTTTCCAGGTAACCAAGAAAGATCCTTAAAGAATTTTAAATTCCCGAAGAGAGGAAATACATTTAAAGTCTCTCGCCGGCAGGAAAGTGAGGCTATTCAAAAATTTAGAATTTGAAATGACCTAACACGAACAATTTGTCGAGAAGAGGAAGAACAGTAAGAACATTACTAAAAAGCAGTTTGATGCTCTAGTAGACTGTACCGGTAATACATACTTGGTAGAAAGAAACCATAGAAGACTTCACGACTTACGTGTCATTAGGCTTGATCCTTGGCCGGCCAAATACATTCCCACTCACGCTAGTAATTTTAAATTTTCTCATAGGGAAGAAATTAAAATTAGTGCATAACTCCATCTGAATTATAAGCGTAATACAGTATACAGATGGGACCAACTTGGTGTGAAACAAACAAATCACAATGTAAATAATCAGACATTTGTGTTTCAAGAATATCACACTTTCACAATAAACAAGGGTGAGTGGGTGAATAGGTTTACTCACTCACGTAAACCAACACATGATCTCAATGTTGTTCGACAGACCCTTAATTACATAAAGAGATCAGTAAAGAAGCTCATTAAGATGCGACAAAGAGTCGTAGTAAAAAGGGTTGAGTTGTGATTACGTAACACAAATGCAACAATCACGCTTCATATTCATGTCAGCATGAAAGGCATATAAAACCTCTGTAAGATCTCTCTTGAACACAGTATATCAAAATCAACGTAATAATACTTGATATAACAAGAGATTACATTTTGGTAGGACCAAGGAACTGAATGTATGAAGGTGAACCTACCAAAACTGCAAGTCCGAACAGAAGTTACAACAACAACATGAAAGTTGACGGGCTGCAAATAAAGTATCAGATCTCCCCGGCGGGAAAAGACGAAACCCCCGCCGGTGAGGATACTATTTACAATCCTACTTGAGATTTACACAAACTCAATGCATAAAATTCATGAATCAACGAAACAAAACCTGTTCGTTTATTGTAGAGATCACAATAGGCCTTAAAAGCTCAGCACTAAAAGGCAGACCTACAGAAATGCCGGGGACCAAACACAAATCTGTCACAAATTGAGCAATAACAAACGAGGTCGCGAGAGCCCGTAAAAACCCACAACAAACACAGCGGGTCGAACTCATTGTTCGTGTGGAGACGCGATATTGAATACACATTGTCTCCATCACGCAGGACTGTGTTATCAGATAAGCCCGAGATTCATATTGACTTCAGAAAATATCGTCGGGCAATAATTTCAAGATATAGAAATTTTGAAAACTCTGACAAGGAGCCAATTAATTTAGCGACGTACGTCCGAAGACAATAAACACATGGCAGATGGAAAAACAAACCATGTGAAGTCTAAAAATTTGCCCAGACAAAATTTTGAAAGAAGACAGAAATGTGAAAGAAAACTATCCCCAAAATACTACCTATTTAATCACCATCGAACCATTGACAAAAATGACATAGGTGAGATAACATACGGCGAGGAAGCATTCTTTTGTCTGACATTTAATACGAGGAAGACCATTATTCGAAGCAGACGGCATAACCGGCACCAACGCTAAAAGCGCATCCAATTTATCCGAAAAAAACCATCATTGACGTATGTTCCTAACTTTTCACTGAAGAAAAGGAATCAACAGATGAACTCGACGAGACCGGAATGGGCGAACGAGTGATATAACTTCAACGAGAGGTTGACAAATCGTGGACAACCGCATGCTTCAAGAAACGGAGTCTGCGACTGACGAACATGGTGACCTATATAAGCAGGTGAGACCGAAACACGTGGCAAACGGCGTGGAGGTGTAGGAGAACGTCGAGTCGAAGTACGATAACGGCATACCGGAGAATGGGAAGGCCGAAAATAGTACTAGAATTCCCGGTGGACGAGAGCTACGACGAACATGTGAATACAAAGTGCGGCGCCTTAAAAATCTCACACCCCGGGATACAAACTCAGATCCTCTAAAATTGAAGTCCCGTAACATGTCATTTACGTATTATAGAATCGCTGATTCATCGATAGTCGAAACCGCAAAACAGCAATTTTGACACTCAAAGGTAGGTCCGAACGACCCACCATAAAACGAGAAACGGATTTAGAACTGCGTTTTGATTTAACCCGCAAAGGAGAAACCGACACACAACGACGTTTATTTCGTTTAGAGGTAACGGAGTGTGATAAACCAATAGACAATGGAGAGGTCGAGATAATATGCGACCCCACTGCCTTCTTTTGTCCGACGAGAACAATGGACGGCTCCGCACGGTAGGTTTGAGGCGAGAAGTCTTTGTTGAACTAGACAAAGGAACCGGTTTGGCTGCAATTCCAGACATAGCCACACCTGTACACGCAAGCTGTCTAAAATTTGTGAATTATCTAGACGTAGAACTCTCCCGCTTGTCGGTATATTAACAGAAGCGGGCAAGGTCTGATTACTAAGACCATGGGAAACATTTAATCCAATTCCAACGATATCTTCGTTAGTTTTCATGTCATTTACAAGAGCAATTTCTAACAGGCGTCTGTCGACTTCCGAAAGACGGGTCGTCAGATGTCTGCAAAAGGTAAGTCCGTCTAGCTTGGGCATATTTTCCAAGCTAACGGTTCCCATAATACACACTCGGCGTAAACTACGCCGATAACACAACTCTTTACAAGTAAAACAAACCGTGTGGGCGTCCAAACTGGACCAAATTTGCCCACACGAACTACATGCATTAGAAATCGGAATCTCAGACATAACTAATGAAAGAAATTCCCGACAATAATGAAAGAATTTCCGACAAGAAAGAACACAAGTCAAAAACCGATAAGGATACTGCGGGTCGTTACAACAACAACCCAGGTTGTATAAACACTTCCTTGATGTGTACTGGTCGAGGTACAACAGAGAATAGAGGACTAGAATGGTTTCAGCAGAGCCTTTATAGTAATGCCGCTGGGATAGGTGGGAGAGCTCTCCTAGGGGCGGACAACTCTCCGCTAGGGGAGCTAACTTTTAGTTTTTAACTTCCGTTTTCTACGTTGTATCATCTTCCTGACGGAGATTAATGGCATGAATTGAAACAGGTTTAAGATTTGGGAATCAAATTTAGTAATTAGTCTGATGTGAAATAGAATAGATTTTACTCAATTTTTCTCGAAGAAATGACAAAACATCACTTTTCTGCCATTTTGAATTTCCTGATGATCCTCTACTCTGGGGGTTAGGGCTGTTCCATTTAAAAAGGTATGGGAGGGGAGGAAGGCACTCAATATATTATTCTATGGGTCATGGGAGGAAATTCCCTTCAATCCATGTTAAATCCTTTTTAAATGGAACAGCCCTTATGCAAATAGGCTCAAAATGACCCCCGTATGATGAACTAAAAAGTCACGGAGGGTCACCTATCATTTTTTGTCCTTCCCACGATAGGAGAGAAAGTTTGTTAGGGGCAGCCATATAGTGTAAAATGTACAAGAACAGTTTACTGCTAGAATAGAGAAAGTTAGGTAATCTTACTTGATTCCTTAAAAGAGGCTAACGATGGCTTTGGGCCAGGAGCTGGTTTGGCAATGTTATCTTCTTTCTTCGGGCTGAAGGAATAACATTTACATGTATACAGTTTTATCCATTGTATTCTTGTGATTTAACATGCTTAATTAATCTATGGATCAAATGCTAGTTTGCTATCTGATGAAATAGAATAAGGGTTTCCACCTCATGGTGACCAGGTCTTGCATTTTGACCCTGCAGGTTTTTTAACTCGTCCCCATTAACCAGGTCCCAACTGAACACAGAGAGTTCATACGCTTGTCAGATTCTTTTGAGTCTCTCGGGTTCAACCCTGTCCCAGGTCAGTCTGCTTTCACAGATATTGTTCGTGTTCAATTCTTGCTGACCATCAAGTCCGATATTATTACCCTATTTCTTCCAATTATTCAGACAGCAAAACGTAATTTAAGGCATCTGTAGAGATAAATTCTACTAACTTTCTACAATTTTCTCTAGCTATATTTTCAGTTCTTGGGATAAATAACATATTCATGTAATAGTTTTTAGCCTCAGTTGAAAGAAATCTGTTTTTTTCAGCTTTTAAGGTTAAAAATGTTGTTAAATTTTTTTTAAAGAAACCGGGTAGTCTAAGGGAAGTGAAACAGCTTACAAACATATGCGAAAATCTCAAGCTTCTGGGGTTGAGCATTCAAAAATGGTCATTGTGACCAGTACTTATGGTGTTCTCTGAGGTGAGCCATTCAGAGAGCGGAGAGAGGCTGTAGACAGGTCAAATGATGGGTACAGTTCTAGATCAGTGTCCCAACTAAGTGGCCAGTACTTACTGTGTTCTCTGAGGTGAGCTATTCAGAGAAAGGAGAGAGGCTGTAGACAGATCAGATAATGGGTACTGTTCTAATGTCTGTTCTAGATCAGTGTCTGTTTCCTCTAATGCACTATCCTCATCTGCAATAAAAACCACATAGTTTCACTATTAAAACATATCATCACAGCATATTCATTAGAGCTATTGACAAACTTGCTTTGCTTTTATTCCTACGAAGTAGGCTACAGATCGCAAATTGTCGGGTAATGAGTCAGTCAGTCAGTCAGTCAGTCAGTCAGTCAGTCCATCCGAATCCTTTCGTCGGCAAAATAAGGAGAACCGTTGACATTAGAATCTTGATTTTTGGCATGAACGTGCATTAGGGCATTGTTACGAGCAAGTTCTGAGTTGACCGAATTCTGATTAAAATCTGATTTATAATTATTTTTTTTATTATTTATTGATGGCTCAGCGAGTACACGGTCATGCCCATCGGGAAGCCTTGGCTGTATGTTTCACTGTATACACAGTGGTGGGATATGCCATCCGTAATTGTTTTTTCCTACGAAGTAGGCTACAGATCGCAAATTGTCCGGTAATGAGTCAGTCAGTCAGTCCATCCAAATCCTTTCGTCGGCAAAATAAGGAGAACCGTTGATATTAGAACCTTGATTTTTGGCAAGAACGTGCATTAGGGCATTGTTACCAGCAAGTTCTGATCTGAAATAATTCTGATTAAAATTAGATTTATAATTAACACTTCAGTATATTGTTATAGATATATGTAAGCTGTAGCCTTTAACGTGTATCCTATTTCACATCCAAACACTTCATCATTGACCACATCAGCTGGCTTCAAATTCAGGTCAAATTACCCACTGCTGCTAAAAATACCCTGTCATTGATCCACTTTCCACTGTAGTATGCCACATGGCCCTATTACTGAGGTTAATCTTAATGTGCATCTGGGACAATTCCATAATTGCCCGACAGCATATACCCTCAAACAATCAGCGCTGTTTGCATAACTTAAATTGTTAAACCATATCATTGAAATAATATAGCAGAAAACATTGATGTGAGTTATGATATGTACACTATGACCAAAGACATGTTCATAATGTGCTAATCGGAGTTGAATTACCGTAAACTACATAAATGCTACCTTTCTACTATTGTACTATATATAAAAATTTGTTGTATTGTTGGGAAAATAATGTGATTCAAAAAGTTGTTTTGATCCTGGACAAGGGCACTGAAAACCATTAAAGAGATGTAAATGTATTTTCACACGTAAAGCTTGAAATCTACTGAACCTATATTATTCAATCTGTTTCCTTTAATTAAAAAATTGTAAAATTAAATCGGCGATCATTATTTATTTTGGAATGAAGGCGCATTAGGAGACTGTTACCAACAAGTTCTGAGCTGACCTACTTTTGATGAAAATTTCTTGGCGATTCTGACTTGGGCGGTGCCCATCTTAATATAGGCAGGATTTCAACTGGGGGTGGGGATTTCCAAGAGTTCAGTTCGCGTCCGAGTCCTAATGCCTACTGTACTTCGTAGGTCCTGTGACGTTAGTCACACTGCCATGTTATTCAACTTCCTAGACTAAATTTATGGAATATTTCATCCAAGGTTATTGTGCTCTTAAAGTAAGGAACACAATATGTCAACATGGTCAAATACAATACACCTTTTCATGGTAATAACGTAGTTATTTGTCAATAATTGAATGTTGTACAAATGATCAGTTTAGATGTTAAAATTATAAGAAATAGAGGAAACACAGGAAAGAAGCAATCAGAGATTATTTGACTATCTCTCCTGCAGAAAAATGGGTGCACAGCTACTAAGCATCGATTATGAAAATGTCAAAGTTCTTTGCCAATCAATAAAGGAGATACAGTATGGACAAGGAAGTACAATAGCATAAACTGAAATCATTGATAGAGGGCTATACCTCTGCAAAAATCACCAAACGGGGTAAAAAACATGATGGTGAACATCCACGAGACATTACATATCTTCCATGTAAGTTATAAAGTGATCCATGAAATAGCTATTAAACCATGATCTCGAGCGGACAAGCATATCGATGCTGAAAAGAATTGTAACTCTGGGGAAAATCAACGAAACGGGCAACAAGAGCCCATGGGGCTTCAATATACACCCGTACATCTGGAATTACACTGGTCCAAATTTCAAGCTTGTTTAATGGCTTTGGTCCCAATTGGTAGCTAGCATTCCGGAGAAAGGTCTAAGATTTTGTGCTTACGAGAATGTAACATTTATGATATCTTATATTGAATGATAAACTAAAACAGGTAACTCTTGGTAACTAGGTGACCTTGAAACGCGAGCCAAGAGCTCACATATCATAATATAGTTTATAGTTCATAAAAGAAACGTCTCCCAGTTAAATTAGTAAATACATGGTTTGTATTTCACAACAGTTTAACTGAATGTAGCTGTTTCATGCATGTATCAAACAGGGGAAACAACTCCACAGGACAAATGTCATATACATGTAAAAAAGACAACTCTGAATAGTCCAACCTAACAAAAAAGACAGTTAAACTGGATTCAACTTTGGGAGACTGTGACCTTGGCCTTTGAACTATTAACCTCAAAATGAATAGTGTTCCTGATTGCCCCACGAGTAATGGCTTCAATCCATACCTTGGAACTGGAGATATCGCACAGACAACAAATGTAATGGATTGATAAATGGATAGATGCACAGCACTCTCCATTGCATTACCTGACCGTCGATTTTCTGATTTTGGAGTGACCTTGACCTTGATCTAAATTTTGGTACATGACGCATTTTATCCCCTTAATGTATCTAGACACAAAAAATCAAGTTCATGACTTTGGGGTCACAATAACCTTGACCTTTGACCTTTGACCTTGACCAACATTTTGGTAAGTAACACATCGTGTCCCCCCAATGTATTTACCGACACAGGAAAAAGTTATTTTTAATGATTTCCTGATTTTGTGGTCACAGTGACCTTTGACTTTGACCCCAAATATTGGAAATGTAGACAGAAAATGTCAATGAACAATGATTTCCTGAAGTTTAGGCCACAGTGACCTTTGACCTCTGACCTCGACCTTAATTTCAGTTCGCGACACATCGTCTCCACCTATGTCTACACTCGCAAAAAAAAATGCAACTGTGGATAGAAAATGGTGTCAGACCCGGACACGATTGCTTCAGTGATTTTCTGGTTTTTAGGCCAGTGACCTTTGACCTCTGATGTCGACCTCCATATTGGTACGTGACACATCGTCTCTCCATAGGGTATCCACTGACCAAAAGTTGAAACTAGATAGAAAACTGTCCCAGATATAGACTGGACACTTGAGACCAAGAGACGGATGGAAACGTCTGCCTTTCGGGCGGGCGTATAAAAAACTGATGATTCACATCTGCATTGGTACATGCAAGTTTCAAACTTGTTCGCCAATTAAGAAAGGCGATACAGCTCAGTAAACAATGTACTACAGCTTATTTTGATGCAGTTGATGAAGGGTTATAAGGGTGTAAAATCACCGAAATGGGTAAAAAAAAAACCTAACAGTGCACATCCGCAAGGCATTTATGCATCTTCCATGTTCAGTTTCGAAATGATCCATGTAATAGTAACCAAGATAAAGATTGAAGAAGCTTATATTGCTGTAAAGGGCCATAACTCTGGGACAATCATCAAAACAAGCAAAAAACTTGACTGTGCACATCTACACGGTAATGAGCATCTTCCAAGAATGTTTTGAAGTTGTCCATCAAATAGTAACCACGGTATGGACATATTAATGTTGACAATAAAGAGCCTTAACTCGGGAGAAAAACATTGAAATGGGAAGAAACCTGACAGTGCACAACAACAAGGTAGTAAGCATCTTCTGTGTAGGTTTTGAATTACTTGATTAAATAACAGCTGAGATATCATTCAGACATCATTCGGATATCAGTTTGGTCATACAGACTGTCAAGAGAGAGAGTGTTGGGGGGGGGGGGCATGATTATTGCATGCATGATGAGTGTTCACATTCAAGCCAATGACAGATCAATACATACTGATTACAGAGATAACAACATTTTGTCTTAGTCAAACCAAACAATTGACCAATGGCTGAGTGTTAGGAGTGTAAATATCTTACTCAAGTCTTTGGTAGCAGTAAGAGACGGTTTTGGTCCAGGAGGGGCTGGCTTTACCACCTTCACATCCTTCTTAGAGCTGAAAAACAAAATTGCAACAACATGATTTTTTAATAATAATAATGGTAGTTCTCCTGGCTTGGTAATAGTCATTAAAACACATTTTACTAAAGTGATCCTTCCTCAACAACTTTTCACGGTAATGAAAAACATGAACCATACCATGCACTGACAACGCCTCGGACGTGGGGGTATTGGAATAGGTCCGGTTAGAAATGCTCCTCCTTTACCATCCTAAGTGATTGTCTTCTAAATGTTTAGTTTCTAAATATGCTCCCCCAATTTCCAAGTAACAAAAGGGACTGGCAACAGAATGGCTCACCTACACATCATAACATCACAATCTCACAGTGATGTCATCAACAGAGGTGATGAAATTCTGATCACTTTTTCTGATGAAGCTTTACCGTTTACTAGAACTCATGGACTTCGAAAGGCCACCCAACATTTTGGAGTGGTACAAATATAGGAGGTTGGCACGATTTAGTACGCAAACTTTTAAGAGCAGAAGACTCTCATCTAGTCCGCAGAGTAAATCGAATACTAGTAACATTGTCACAGGTTATACCTCCCAGATACATTTACCAGTCACCAACGAGAACCAATAGATCAGTTATCAATATTGCTGGAGATCCAGAGATGCATGGAAAGATTTGTTTATGAATGTTTGGGTTTCTATATGCTAGAAATGAAGAAAAAAGAAATTAAATTATTCTGTAAACTAGATACTCTTGCCAAATATTAAACATTTATAAACAATGTTACTATTTATAACCAAATCAAACCTGCTTTGATTATGCCTAATCTCCATTAGGAAGAACAATACAAACCCGTAAAAACGGAAGTTAAAACTAAAAGTTGTCTCCCCTAGAGGAGAGTTGTCCGCCCCTAGGGGAGCTCTCCCATTCATCCCAGTGGAGTTACTATAAAAGGCTCTGCTCATGCCATTCCTATCCTCTTTCTCACTGTAATAAACCGAGACCTGTAGTGTGCAAGGCCGCGGAGTGAGGGGAAGGACGGGAGGGACAATCAAATCAAAGCAGGTTTGATTTGGTTATAAATAGTAACATTGTTTATAAATGTTTAATATTTATTTCCCAAATCGTAAACCTGCTTTGATTATGCCTCACTACCAACATATGGAGGTGGGAACCTCGGCCTTGTTGTAGCTCCAATAGCAGGCTGAGTAACCGCTGGGATGACACAGACATGGGCATAGATATGACACATTAATACTCAACAAGAGAAAACCCTGGTCGTAAGCAATGGGTAATTCATGGAGTTGGTCATGACACATTAATACTCAACAAGAGGGACCCTGGTCAGAGACGTAAATGGGTAATTCATGGAGTTGATACAGTAGTACTTAACTTGAGTGTCTCCATCCATGTAGCTGTGATCGTGGTGTGGTACACAATATTACCAATCTGAAGGAAACCCCGGGCCCCTGAGGCGACAAGAAGGTATTCTTGGTAGGCACTGTAAGACGTGGGGAGAGGCGATAGCCCGCAAAACCCGTGCATACAGGGAGATACTTGGTAAACACCGTAAGAACGGAGAGAGCGCTGCCCGTTGCATAGAGGGTGCCAAGCCCACACCACACTCAGTCCACAAGCCGCCTTACGTCAACTCTCCATACTTTGGTCCTTGAAGCTTGAACAGGTCTTGTAGGATGCGTTGGAGTTGACAGCGTTTGCTCCCTGAGTCTACTCTACGTCTCGTCAACTCTCTGTACTTAAGTCCCTGTTGCTGACACTGGCAACCTGAAACAGAAACATTAGTACTCACAAAGTGTCAGTTCTTTGTCTTGTGAGTTGAGCGTAGGTGACCCAGCTGAGATCATCTAGAAGAAAGTCAGTTTCAACCTGAAATGACACAAGCAAATCTGCAGTTAAGGCAAAGATTAAAACTCACCATAGTGTCAGGCCTTAAATGATGACTTGAGAGATGGCGGCTGGCAAACTGACCTATTACTACTGAGTAGATAACATTTATATCCAATTATTTTTAAGATAACAGCCTCTCAGTAAGGTACAATTACTAGTGCTGGAAAAGGTCAGCCTGTGCGAGACACGAACCCGCGTCCTCAGAGTCCGGCACCAAATCGCCAGCAGTAAACGCAAACGGCCCAGACCACTCGGCCATCTCCGCCTCTACCTAAAATGATCACAGACATGACAATAAATCTCAACAAAAAGAACCCTGGCCGGTAATGCAGTGGGTAATTATGGAGTAGTAATAGAAGATACTTATCTTTTGAGTGTCTTCATCCATGTAGCTGTGATCGTGGTTGTGGTTCAACAATATTACCAAAACGAAGGAACTCGGGCAGTTGCGTCGATGAGTATTCGATTGATAAGCACTGTATGACTGGGGAGAGGCGAAAGCCGAGCTACCCACCGCATACACGGTGACCAAGTAACACCACCCTCAGTCCACAATCCGACTTAAAGTCAACGTCTCTGTACTTTAGTCTTTGAAGCTTGAACCGGTCTTGAGAGTTGACAGCGGATGTCCTGAGTCTACTCTCCGTCATACGTCAACTTCCTGTACTTTAATCCCTGTTGCTGACACTGGTAACCTGAAACAGACATTAGTACTCACAAAAGTGTCAGTTCTTTGTACGTTGAACTTGTGAGTTGACAGGAGGAGACTCGGCTGAGAGGATCTAGAAGGAGGTCATAGCTTCAACCTGAAATGACACAAGCAAATCTGCAGTAAAGGCAAAGATTAAAACTCGTCATTGTGCCAGGCCTTGATAGATGACTCGAGAGTTGGCGGCTGGCAAGCTGACCTATCACTTCTCTTAAGGCCATCCTTAAAAATAAGTTTGTTGCGCGTAACCCGACCGACTGTCCAAAAATCCACCGACTGGAAACTTTTTTCGCCGATTTTCCGACCGGTCATCTTTTTATTTTATTTTGCAATGTCAGAATTATCTCCCCTATCTCCTCGCTTGTGTAAACGTATGTAAAACGTTCGCCTAGCAAAAGCAAGCAGGTTTTTACTCTCCAGTAGTCGCGATGTGAGCTTATATCGCACGTTTTGAAGGCATATCCTCCATGGCCCAGTCCGCGCAGTTTTCGTCGACCACGTGTATATGGCGGGAAGTTCCCCCTTCTGTTTTGTGTTTGGGTTTTGACGAGAGGACAATAAACACATCGAGAGGCAACAGCAACACAGGATGGGAAAAATATTTCAAAACGGTTGGTTATTAAAACCTGCCATGAAGAGCTCGGTCGCGAATCGACTTGGAACGTAGACATGTTTAGGACTGTCACCATGCACCACGTGGGTCCGTACACCGACAGATTCGGAGACTGACGATGTTACAACAACAACGATGTTTGGATTTCTACTTTTATCCGAGAAGACTTCAGTGTGCCTAAATGCAGAAAATCTATACTGCTTTGTTGTTTAACGGAAACTTTATAACCCTCTATGTCGATAAAGCCATGGATATAGTGTCGGTGGCTTCGGCGGTCTTGACAAATTAGATGAGATGGTGCCGTCAGCTTAATTTTGACGTTCCGATGTCGGCATCAAATACGCTTGTCAGAATTCCACCTCGGACTAAATTCCACGAAAAGACACAGGTTAGAAACTTAGTATTTACCTCATTGTTGTCAGTAAATTAAATTACGATGTATTTCTAATCTGAATAAAGAAAGTACCTATAAGTATTCAATAAAAGCACACCATAAATTTGCGACGAGGAAGGGCAGTAATGATGTTAATGGTTAATTTGAGGTAATTTTCTCAACTCCAAATGGTATAATGAACAACCTTCTGTATAACACTGAGAGGATTTTTTTCTTTCCTGTCACAATTTTGGCAAAAGTTTGTCTGGTAGTGGTATATTTTTTTTTTTTTTGACCAGCTAGTCACTAGTCATTGTCAAGTCATTGTCAAGAATGTGTTCAAGGATGTCGATGTCTTCTAAGAAATAAAACAGGTACACAAGCCTGAATTTAAGAATATCTTGCTTTATACCTTGAAGATAACTAGTTTTCTATACTGAAATAATTTTGCTGCCAGACAAAAAGAATATTTCAAATGACCTGCTTAGTATCTGAACTAAATCACACTAACCTCTTCCAGCCTCCCCAAAAGGAAAACCTGATCTAAAAAAAAAAAAAAAAATTACCTACCTACCGACCCAACTTCCTGAGGTAGGGTCGGGTTACAGCCAACAAACATATTTTTAAGGATGGCCTAAGTGATGATTTAGTATGTGGACATAAAATTTATGAATAGCAGCGATGAAGCCGTAAGCTGGTACTGTATAGGCATACCGCACACTAAAACTTACCCAAAGAGAACTCATGTCGAAGACGCTGAAGATACTCATGGATTAAATCAAAAACTTGATTGTAAATGTGGTACACCATACTCAATAGGAGGGAAACCCCAGTCGAGGAGACGCAGTGGGTGTAGTAATAACCATGTCTAAACCATACTCACCGATGAGACGGGTCTTGTAAGTTGGCTGACTGACCTATTGAGGTGATCATGTAGTATGGTGGACATATATAACTGAAGATGATACAGCAAGCTGGCTGACTTGCTGCGCAGATGAGAAATGGCCCCCCCCCCCTCTTTTTTTGCAAGTTAATTGACCACGTGCTGGGCAGCCATCAGCGGTCCAAACGTGATCATTCTATCTGATTACACTGACATATCTCTCAGATAGAAATTGGTGAATGTAGAAATTGCCATCCATGCACAGGACTGGACAATGTCATAGAGGAACAAACTCACTCATAAATGCCATGACGTAGTGATGGCACGAATTTGATGAAAAGAAGCAGTAGATAGTAGTGGGGGAGCGTCAATGGCCAATTGATATGACCACTTTATGGGCTTCTTCAACCACGAAGCAATGGAATTCATAGTAATGTCACGCACTGCAGACGGGCGAAGGGACAAGAATAATAGACGATGAGAGCCCCGACCGGGATCGGTACGAGTGAGATAATGGTGAATGGCTCGAACAGGGCATAACAGAGGGTCATCTTCGAGGCCATGCACGAAGTCTGATAACGCAGGGATGGAGTACAAACGTTGAGCACACAGACCTAGGCGAACAGGCTCCTTTTTGGCGATGAACACAGGAATGGATCGAAAGGAAAAGCGAGACCAATCCGCCGTCCAGGTCATAGATGATCTCTCAAGAGCATGAAGTTCAGACACTCTAGACGCCAAAGCAAAAGCCGCCAGCAAAGCAGTCTTGTAGGAAACAGCTTTGAGAGAGGCGGACTGTAAAGGTTCAAAAGGCGGACGAAACAAAGCGCATAGAACCACACCAATATCCCATTTCGGTAACAGTTAGCGAGTACGACGAGACTGTAAAACGAAAGCCCGAAAGAGCGCAGAGATATTGTCGTTTAGACCAATGATGATGCCGAAAGAAAAACGTAAAAAAACCCTAGCCCAAGCAGACCGGAACCCTTAAAAGGTGCTGATTTGAACTTCATATCACGACAAAGGTGAAGGAGGAAGTCAGCTACAGGGGAAAAAGACAGGATGGGCATCACAATCTCGGCACCAGGACGAATAAATCCACTGCAGTGACCGAACCCGAAAAACGAGTGTAATGAGTAAGGTCCTGCATAGAAATGAAAAACCCTATAAGTTGATGACAGAACTATAATGCCAAAGTCTAAAAAACTGGTCCAACGGTCTATACGGGAACGAAGTACTTGATGGAGAGAGTCGAAAAACTGTCCCCCAAAGTACACCGGGAAAAATATTGTGTTGTTCTAACACAATTTTGTGCTAAAATGGTTTCAACACAAAAAGTTTTGTATTGAAATCAACATGGTTCCGTGTTAAACTACATATATCAACACAAAACTGTGCTGAATTCAAAACAAATTACTGTTGATTCTAACACAATTTTTGTTATTTTCAACACAATTCTGGAGCCAAAATGGCCTCACACAACTCTCTTCACAGTGTAACGACGAACCTAAGTAAACCTCGATGTGAAAGCCCCGAGATGAATTGATACAAGGGGAAGGTTGACTCCAAACGGAAGAACTTCCACTCCCACCGACGACCGACGATGGTGAATCGAAGGAAACGCCGAAAACGAGGATGAATGGATATAAAATATGCATCTCGCAAAACGAAGGAGGTACCGAAGAAATGACGTGAAGAACGGCGTTATGGCGTACCGGAACGTCTAACAGATGTACGAGAACGACGCACAAGTGTATGAGAACAACATGACGGCGTAATGAAACGTCGTCAAGATGTAACAGAAAGACGTAACGTGAAAATGGGAGAAACGTTGTGTGAAAAACAGCATAGTGATTTCCCCATTTGCTTCAACATAATGTACATACATGCTCGCAATGGAGCAGGATACAACCTTATAAAAGTATGAGAAAAACGACGTAACGACGAGAAACGACGTACAGGTGTATGAGGACAACGAGACGACGTAATGGAACGTCGTTGAGGTGCGAAACGAGAAAGGCGTTGCAAACAGTAACCCTGAACTCGACTGTAATCATTTTTCTTCTTTTTTTTTCTTCTTTTTTTTGAAATTAGAAACGCAGAAGAGATGAACACATTAAATGTTCCTAGCGTTAATCACAAATTAGAAAGATCCTCAAAGAATTTGAAATTCCCGAAGAGAGGAATACATTTAAAGTCTCTCGCCGGCAGATAAAGTAAGGTCATTAAAAATTCAGAATTTAAAATGACCTAACACGAACAAGCTGTCGAGAAGAACGGTAAAGAATATTGCTAAAGAGCAGTCTGTTGTTCTTGTAGACTGTACCGGTAATCATACTTGGTAGAAAACCCATAGAAGACTTCACGAACTTGCTTGTCATCAGGCTTGATCCTTGCCCGGCCAACAGACCAGGGGAAGATCAATAAACACCCCAGGTGTCGTCGAACGAGAGTATTTCTAAAGAATTCCCGGAGAAATACACTCACACTCACGCTAATAATTATAAAATTTCTCAGAGAGAAGAAATAAAATTAATGCTCAACTCAATCTGAATTGTAAGCGTAATTCAATATACAGATGGGACCAATTTGGTGTGAAACATAAACAAATCACAATGTTTAATAACAGAAATTTGTGTTTCAAAGAATAGCACACTTTCACAATAAACAAGGGTGAGTGAATAGGGTTTACTCACTCACGATAAACAAACACGTGATCTCTTTTGTTGTACAACACACCCTTAATTACATAAAGAGAGTAGTAA
This sequence comes from Hanleya hanleyi, assembly GCA_036873755.1. Taxonomy (NCBI): domain Eukaryota; kingdom Metazoa; phylum Mollusca; class Polyplacophora; order Lepidopleurida; family Hanleyidae; genus Hanleya; species Hanleya hanleyi. The sequence goes on from JAVTVY010053578.1 coordinate 23,982, forward strand.
AGAAGCTCATTAAAATGTAACAAAGCGTCGTAGTGAATAGGCTTGAGTTGTGGTTACGAACACAAACACAACAACACGTAAGCATGAAAGGCAGAGAAAAACCTCTGTAAGTTCTCTCTTGATCACAGGATATCAAATAAATATAATAACACTTGATATAACAAGAGATTACATTTTGGTAGGAACAAAGAACTGAATGCATGAAAGTGAAACTACCAAAAACTGCAAGTCCGAACAGAAGATACAACAACAACATGGAAATTGACGGACTGCTTATAAAGAATCGGATCTCCCCGGCGGGGAAAAATGAACCTCCCGCGTCAGGTGAGGATACTATTCACAATACTACATAAGATTTACACAAAATTCAATGCATAAATTCGTGAATCAATGAAACAAAAACCTGTTCGTTTATCGTACAGATCACAATAGGCTCACATACTGACCGATAACAAAACGGGGTCGCGAGAGCCCGCAAAAGTCCCACAACAAACACAGGGGGTCGAAACTCATTGTTTGTGTGGAGACGCGATATTGAAGACACACTGTCTACCATCACGCAGGACTGTTATTAGTTGAGCATGAGACTTCATATTGACTTTCAGAAAACATCGTCGGACGATCATTCCAAGATATAGAAAAAATCATCGCTAAAATTTTGAAATCTCCGACAAGAGCAAATTATTTTAGCGACGTACGTCCGAAGACACTAAACACGTGGCTGACGGTAAAACAAACCGTGTGAGGTCTAAGCGAGTCCAAAAATTGCCCATACAAGCGACAAAATTTAGAAAACAACCGAGATAGAAATGTCAGACAAAATAATCCCAGAATATTATTTATTTAACCGCAATAGAACCAATGACAAAAGTGACATAGGCGAGATAACATGCGACGAGGTAGCATTCCTTTGTCCGAAGGTGACAATGGACCGCTCAGGTAAAACCGACCTGGATCTGGAGGCCTTTGTTGGCCTGAACAATGGAACCGGTTTAACCGAGACTCGAGACAAAGGAATACCGGTGGAGGTCAGACTGTCTAGAAATTGAATATTATCTATCTGTAGGAACGGTCCCACTGGGAGGAAATATTTACAGACGACGAAGAAACCGGACTTTGAAATCTAAGTGACAAATCAAAACCGACACCGCCGAGATCCTCGTTGGATTTTATGTCATACACAAGCGCAAATTCCAAAAGCCGTCTATCGCTCCGATAGAGCGGGATCCTAAGAGGCACGCAATAAATGAGCACGTCGGACCTGGGCATAATTCCTCCAGGCAGACGAATCCCATGACACACGCACACGTGGCTTTGCGATAGCATAAATCTTTACAAGCAAAACAAACCGTGTGGGAGTCCAAACGGGACAAAACTTGCCCACACGTACGACAAGAATTAGAATTCGGAAC
>JAVTVY010053579.1:0-26346 GCA_036873755.1 Hanleya hanleyi
TTGTAGAATTTGAACACACGTTTTTGTTGTTTTTTTTCTCTCGATCGGAAGACGTTGATGACACTGACAGATTTATCTCCTTCCTCCAGCTCTGCATCGCCAAGATCAATGTCCTCACTTCATGGTTGATCTCATCCTAACGCATGACACGGTCATACGTAGAAACTTCTGCTCATAGCCATGCAGTAATGGGTGATATCTGAGTATATTAGGACATTTCCCAAGTGGTCACATCCGATTGATCTCGTGAGATCCGACAACATCGCAATCACATTCATAAAACGAAGACACACCTCCAGAGAGCCATCGACTGAAATGATCCCTTGGTGGGCCTCGAAATGCCCCTATCACAAAATAAAAAGCATATCATTTTCCTCTTAACTGTCGCCCATTTTATTTTTTTGAAATAGGTAAGGTCGTTTGTAATATGATTTTCCTTAAGAAAAACAAAGAAGCATGCTCCATTAGAGTGAGAACTAAAATAGCTGACTCGCACAACTTCTTTTTTGTCTAGCATATAATCCCCCAGTCTTGCGCCTCTGCAGTCAAATGAGACCGACATGTCTGAGATGCCCAGGTCAAAATATTTAAATACAGATAATTTCATTTGCTCGTTTGAATGCGGCGGGCATGTGACTTGATGCTTCAGGAACAACTTTCGAACAGGATTATGTCCATCTGGAAATATGTCCTTTGCAGCTGAGAGGTGGCGCCATGTGGAATACATGCCAAAATCATAGCGTTAAGCTAAGGGCAGTGTTAAGCGAAACGTGAAATGCCCTCAGCAAGATCGATGAATGTTGACTCGGTGGGCTCATTTCTCTCACCAGACTGTTCCACTATTAGGGAGTTCAGTGTAACATGTCAACAAAAGGTTCAATTATTAGATTAAATTTGTAGGAACGATATTTTCTTAAATATCATAACGGCCACTTTTTCCTCTAGGTAACCCAGAATAAAAACTGGAATGATTTTTTGAGAAATTTTGAGTTTTGCCCCAAACAATTGAGTTTTTTATCGATGGGAAAATGCGTGGGTAACACGCGCAAAAATAATTTTGTTATAGTGGATACATTTTGAATTCTTCAATTTTGAGATAAGTCGAGCTCCCAAATGAAAATGTTGAATTGTCGTGACAAATAATCAAGCAAAATAATTGTTGTTGTTGTTGTTGTTGCCTTCACTAGATCAACTCGCGAGTGCTACGTTAGCGTGTCTGGAGCAAGTCAAAATCGGCACGGGCAACGCAACGTTCATGATCATGTGTTAGCTGTCCGTGTTGGCAAGCACGATTTTCTTCCGATTAACCCTTCCTGGCCTGGGGAGGGGAGCGGAAAGTGCCCCCCCCTAGGGAACTTTTCTCTGCTGCTCCGAAACGACAAAACCGAGGAGGCTGAAACTTGGAGACTTTTAAGCTTATCTTATTGGGGTCATTTTGAGCCTATTTTCATATACCCCTGGGCAGAGGATCATGGGTAAATTCAAAATGACGGCCATGTGGTATCCGCGAAAGTCGTGTTTTTCATTCTTTTCGCTCCATTTCTTCACATTTTCCTTGCCTAAAAGAACTCGAAAGTATTTTATTTATGCAAAACTAATTATTCTATATTTTATTTGATTTTTTTTCGAGAGAAAAATCGGAGAAATGAAAATTTCGAAAAATCGACCCCAAAAAGGCCGAAAAATGGCTTCCGAGAAGATGACGTCATCATGGCGGCCATCTTGGATATTTTTTTACATTTCCCGGTAGAGCTTGAACCCAAGATACTGTGTGGTAAGTTTCAGCGCTCCACCCTTACTGGTTGAGAAAATATATAGGGGCGGGCACTTTCCGCCCCCCCCCCCCGGCTGCGATACACCCCAAATCGCCCAGGCCAGATAGGGTTAGCCCAGGCCAGATAGGGTTAAAATACTTCGTGATAAAGCTTTATTCAGCTTTTACTCTCCGCAATAACACGTAGGAATCACTCCGCTTGTTCTGGTTTCGTTATCGAATTGATGTTACCAGGCATGAACAGTCGATAGAAATATAGGCTGAATGCACCAGATCGTGCCAGTCAATCTAGTGCAGTTCTTTTTATTTATCCATTAGTTTTGCCTTTCAAGCAAGGTTCTTTATTCGCTAACCACAGCGCCCTCAACGAGCAGATCAATTACATAAAGGGAGATCACTTCCAAGCAGCTCTCGTAAAAGTCGCGCGAGAGCCCATTTTGCAGTATGAGCAAAGACGTTTCCGAGAAGTTTTTCTTTTTGGATTTTGGATTTTGAACTTCCGGTTCAGAATTTTAGACGAACAATTTGGGCTTGAAAGACAGACTTCCGTTTATCTGAGACAGCCCAAATTGTTACGAATTTCTAGTTCAATATCTTCTCCACATTTGGCCCTGTGACGGTAAGTCTCAACTCTGCTTTGTTTTTTTCGCAATCTTGCGGACAAAGCGATTTGGGCCCCCATGAGACCAAGCTGATCCAATAAGGCTGCACGCGTAGCGGCAGCCTTAAAAAGGACGGGCATTTGAAGCCTTTTCGACAGTTACCAGGAAACAACCTACGTTAGATAGAATCAGATGAAATAGACTGATATTCAATCAGGACGATATTTAACGAATAAAAATATAAACAGAAAACTATGGAAAATTGACCATAAACATGTTTAATTTATATTGAAAATTGACGACAGCAGAGACAGCCTATAATCTAGGTCAGAGTCAGTCAAGCTAACAGACCACGAGTATATAACAGTGATATAGGAAGACTCACCTGTAATTAGTTTCATGTTCCGTTGGACATTATAAGTACTGCAATATGGTGTATAAAATTGGGTTAATTCTGCACTTTGTGATAAAGGCATGAAACTTGGCACATTTATGGTACTCGATTGGCTGATTAAAATTTGCTATGGATCCACTTGAAATTATTCCAAGATGGCCGCCAAACTCAAGATTGCTGCCATTGTAATGTTGAAATCAGGAGGTCATTTGGGACCCCCACATTTTTTTCTTAATCCAGCCGCTAGGGAGTTGAAACTCTCTATGGCATACATGTATCTTGAACGTAAGCGTTATAGGAAAATGAAAACAAATCCAAGATGGCTGCCTTAATGACGTCACAGTGACATGATACAAAAATGTTCCATTGGGGGTCGATTTTTCAGTCAGATTTTAGAAATTTTCTATTTATGCTTTTTTCTCCAGAAAAACTACATAATAAATTAGGAAATAACTATTTGATGTGAACTAAAAAGGCAAATAGTTTAAGGAAAACGTCGAAAACAACTTTTTAGTCATATCCTTATGACGTCCATTTTGAATTCACTCGATAATCTTAGTTACTGGCATTTCGCCTCACTAATGTATTCAATAGGATCCTCACCAGAAATATTAGAGTACCAACCTTGCCACACCAAAAGCCTTCCCCAGCCCGCAAACATCTGACGATGCCATGTGATATAAACACAAATTATAAGATATCACGGACATGCTTTCATTACTTGCTTGGTTTTGCATAATACATGCTACACGAAGGTTAGATATTGTGTAGAACATCAACGCTAGCATCGTCGTAATGCAAAATACCTCAGCTCACACTAATGCTAAATATGGTGGTTAAATGCAACATGAATAATTGTGTACCTTTGGCATTGAGAATGAATCTCGTTTACCAAAGCTTCCACTTTTCCACTTTCGCACATGCAACAAATAAATGCTCTATAATTTTTCTGGAGAGTAATCATTTATCCTCATCTTGTTTTATGTAGAAGATAAATTTAGCCAGGATTATGTTAATATTCTGAACGGTATCTCTTTGATGTTTTTTTGTACATTGTCCAGGTTATAGGAGAGTTAATCTCCTTATTTTGCTTCAGGAGATGAACGTATAGTTGGGATATAATTCAACATATCAAATAAATATTCCCCAGATCTGTGATACAGGCATATATACAGGCGTCTTGGATCATAATTCAATTTCTTTCGCCAAAGCTGCGGTAGAAATCTCGACAAGCCTGCGCCTGGGAAATATGTAGCGCGTTCAATCAAAACGTATGTGAGGCAACTTCTGGCTCAACGTGCAAAACCTTTGTGGAACTTTTCTCATATCCAGCACTCTGTTGTGGACTACATTGTACTTCTATGTTCATGGATACCGCAGGATATACAACCAACATAATGGGACATCACGACTTACAGAAGGACAAATGATTGGCTTCCTCCACCGAAAATGCGAGGAAGTCAAAGGAGGTATTATAATACCCGTTATTAAAATCGAGCGATAATAGAGACATTAAGCAGGTCTGTGAAAATGTTTCCTAGGAACTCCTTTACTCAGTTTAAGCAACTTACTGGCTACATGATTAACCTTTACTCTCTGCCTCCAGTTCGACATATACATGTATGAAACGGGTGTGTCTGGTTTGGCGTGAACGTGTCAGAGTGCAGATATATTTAATTCTCAGCAGCATGTTGGCGCAATAATGCTGCAGTCTGCGTTAGGAAGTTAGTCCATGCCGGTAGCTACATGTTAAAATACACTTAATGACTTCCTCCAACAATCCACGTTCTTGGTTAGAATATTCCCAAGTAAATGTATTGTGGCGTTTGCTGCGATAATATCAAGACTAAACATATCGCGATACGCAGAATAAAGGTGTACAGATTTAATCCTAAGTAAAGTTCGACACTGGTGGTGCTGTCGTTGGTGCATGATACGATTCCACAAATATAAACTCGTAACCATCGCGAAGCCTCGAAAGCGTCTTAGAACACAATTACTCTCCCCCAAAACCGATGCGATTTTACACAAAGTACAGAGACCTACGAGACTTCTTCCAGCGTTGTTTGCGTCACCACATGTGATACATTTTCATTATAGCTCCCAATTATGACGTCATGATTATAACATCATTAACATTGTCGACGTCACATTAACACATTGCTCAAAACGCGTGTACATGAATGAACCAATCAAATACTCTTCTTTTTGGAAGAAGTACCGTGATCCTTCGGTGATTTAAAAAAAATCCATTGAATTGCAGTGTGTTTTGCATTCACCAAGCCTCGATCCGTTTTCCGCTTTTTACAAAACAGCTCCAAATCTAGTCTCACCCACAGGCAACAAAAATGTAATGAGCTGTTACTTTATTATGCGCGCGGTTTATTACGCGAAACATGCCACATAATTTAGTTTCTAACTATGCAGTTATGTTAACCATACCATTAAATATTCCAATTATGTCATGAATAACATCAGTACGGTACTATATGAAGACAAACGCAAACGAAATCTTTTTGGGTAGTGCAGTTTTACAAAATTCACAGAGCTGTGACGCGGCTTAGCAACACATTGGCGGACTTTTCATTGAACAAATGACGGGGATGGGAGGGGTAGATATCTACATGTATGACTACAACCTGAAAATACATGTAGAACCAGTACGTTATTTCATTCATGCACTACCCATTACGCGCTGGTGATCCATGCCAATCAAAATGACAAACCAATGGAATATCATCGAATCATACGAACTGTTCCTTTCGTTCTACATTTTTACTACTGTGGGGCAGAGATCATTCCTGCAGCCGTTTAGACGAAAGGTATATGCAATCGAAGCCAGGAGATTGTGTATTTAGGTACCTCCCGTGTGAAGTGCGACGAATAGCAGCGAAAAAAAGTACCATGCAGATATGGATTACATGTCAGCAAGTTTCTCTGTACCAAACGCTAGCTTCGATTTATGGATATACTCAGTACGATTTTGTAATTTCACCTACACTATTATCTTAGTGTAGCAGATTATACAGATTATACCCAATGGTTAACGCTTTGCCTTCATTGTTTAGATGGATTAATCGACAAGGATCCACGCATGAAAGTAAGGTTTCCACGAATTATGTCTGTTTTAACGAATATTTGCTTATTCTGTCTAAGAAAGTTCGATTTTAACAATAAAATAATTTAGTTGATTTAGGTAGTGGTCAAATTGCATTAACCGTATCTGGCCTAGGTGCCAGGCAGCTCTTTCATGAACAGACATCTGCAAAAATGGCACAGAAAACAATCCTCTTAGGGATATGGCAGACTTAAGAGCGGTAGGATCCTGCTCCCAACATATAATGAGGATAGTCGCATCCTCCTAGCCAAAAGACGCGCCATCCACTCCAGCCCGTGGCAAACTTCGGGTCTGATGGGGTTAATACAATGAAACCCTGTTCGTATTCATTGTGTTAATTTAGAGGGGAGACCGACTCTTTTCTGATCAAGTCAAACTAGTATTCCTCATATTCCTCAGAGGAATATCTTGCTGCAAAAAGGTTTTCTGATTCAATATTTACACCTATACCACGATCAATGTTCGCATGAATCCTATTACTGTGGATTAACCTAATTAATTGTAATGACTCTATTAATATTTTCTTATAAAACAAAAGTTTTACGGCAATAATTTCTATAATAATCTCCCTTGACACCATTCAACTTCCGACAATAATTGACTCGCAAGTAACAAGGCATTTATTTGACATGCATTATATCTGACAACCGTGAATCAGGTTGGTTATCGCAAGCTATCTTGGGCGTGGTAAGGAGTAACTTACTGGTAATGTATCTCAACTTGTGAATGATTTTCCAAGTGACGATTAAATTATCATTTTCGTAATGTATATGTTTGTTATGGTTAATGTCAAGAATCATATAAAATGCATCTGAGTCCGCCAGTATATAGTTAGAAAATGAATATCCAACTTTACTAAGGGTAAAATGACTCCCACATGTATATCTTCTACACTTATATCCTGGAGCAGAGGTCAATGGACACATGATATTTGATGACTTTCGCGAAATGAGCCGAATAAATTTCGAAGCAATAGTAAGCCACTTGGTATGTTTCACCTATCCCTGGTATCTCCTATTTATTACAGAATATGGCAGGAAAACTGTAGCACTGGCACTGGTACTACCTCCCATTTTCCAACTCTCTCATCTCTCAAGACTGTTGTCTGGGTTTAGATACCTCTCATTAATCGGTTTCTAATTGGACGTATAAAATATGCTCAGTTTAGTTGCCATCAAACGTGGATGAATATACTGAATGCATTATATGTATTGTTTTGTGACATTGAGGCAGTGCTGGGTACATGCACATTATGCTATTTTATCTTAAATAATAGTGTTAAAGTATTACATACAACGAACATGAACAGTTGTAGCAATCCAAGCAACAGTATTACGAGTCAGCCATGCAACCTACAATCGTCTGGGCCATCTGTACGCGGTAAAACTGACCATGGGTGCGTGTGTCACCATACTGGACGGGAGCTGTCTCAAATCCGTCCGCTCTTATAACTTTGGACGGCGCTGCGCCATTTTGGACGGAGCTCGGACTACTTTCGCTGCCACACAATTCTCATTTGGCAAACTTCAAACAATCTTCGAATCTCTCGTCGTTGATCGCCATCTGGACGTCATGTGAAACCCTACTTGATGAAATGCTTAGCTTTGCAAAACTTTCAAAATGTTATAAAATGTGTAGACATTCGTATTTTTCATTCGCTGGAGGTGTTGTCTTTCTGTGGTGAGTTGTACAATACCGTATTTCTTTGAGCAACACAACGCCGGATCCCGACCACGGTGTGTAGACACTGTTAATGTCCAAACGCCCGTTAATGTCCAAATTGACATTAACACGCAACGAGTGCGTGTTAATGTCCCACGTAGGACAATAAGACGCCAGTATGAATGTTATCGTCCAAACTTTGGACATTAGCGGTCGATATGTATCACTTCGACTGTTATTGTCCTAAAACAGTCACGCCTCTGTTCCAAAATTTCATTGAGACCAGTAGCGATTAGTGAAAAAACGAACTACGGACTATGAACTTTTAATGAGCACAAGAAAGCATTGAAAAAACACCAAGACACGGCGAAATCGCTTTGCGAGACTACAACCTGTGTTAATACATCCATCTTGCACTACGAGGAATCGATATGACCACAGATATTGAATTAGTGAAAAAACGAACTACGGACTACGGAGTATGGACTGTTAATGAACACAAGAAAACATTTAAAAAACACCAAGACAGGGCGAAATCGCTTTGTGAGACTACAGCCCATGTTCATATATCCATCTTACACTGCGGGGAATCGATATGACCACAAGATATTGAATTAGTAAAAAAACGAACTACGGACTATGGACTGTTAGGACATTAAGACGCAACTTGTACATATTGAAAAAAAATCAGTTGAAGGTCGACCGCTAATGTCCAAATTTGCCCTAGGATAATAAGAGGCGGTTAATGTCCAAACTTAGGACATTAACACGCACTCGCTGCGTGTTAATGTCCAATTTGGACATTAACGGGCGTTTGGACATTAACAGTGTCTACAAACCGTAAAGTATCGGATATCTCTCTGCAGTGTGAGGACACACGACTCGCAAGCCATCTTACGGATGGCGACATGTACGCAAAAGTCAGCAAGGTACATGAACTGATGTATCATATATAAGGGGTGTCACATCCTTGCGTCCTAAACTAAACAGTTTGTTTTTCTCCTATAGAGTATCATAGAAACCTCTAGTGTAAGTACTAATAGAGTTACCAAATTACAGCTTTTGAACGTCTGTCAGATGCGGAAAATAGCTAATAACCTGGAAATTACCATAAACATGGTAAACGCATGATCCCTTGGGCCATTTATATCTGCAAATGGAACTGAATGTCTTCGTGATCGAACATTTACTGACTTTATGCCAAGCACTGGGACCTATTCGTTTTTATGGGACAGATCCTATTTTAACTCAAGAGACTTTCCTTTCGAAGCAGATGAAAGGCACAATATTTCCCGTTCCCGACGGTTTTCGCGATGGGCCCCAATCAATGTTATTTTGAATATTGTCAGCCTTTGATAGAAACATATGTCAGTACTAATTGTGTGTGTTCAAATGGCAAGATACTTCATTCGTTTATGTTCAATGTGCAATTTTTCATGCAGGATAAATACATGTAAACTTAACGAGTATTGGCATTATAATGAAGGTAGCTAAGAACCAGGCCACAGAGACTCGTTGAAATAGCAAATTACAGTATATTTTTCAGCGCCCGAGAGTATCCAAATAAAAGGAATTCACTATGCTGACCACCACACTCTACTTTCAACGAAAGGCACGATTTGGTTGATATGATTCCCATATTGAAAGAGTTCGGTTTTCACGATGGATGCTGGTGGGTTTTAACCACGGTAATAACGCAAATTATTCTGTATTTGGCAGAGCGACGTGTGCCATCTATTTACAATGGCCGTGGCCGTCTATCACCTTTGGCAACAAAAGACCGTAATCATCTTTCCAAGCGAATAAGTGCAGAGTGGCGCTCGTCAGATCTGCCAACTTAAGTTGGTGAACTTGGCAGAGATTGTCAATGGTAAATTTTGAGTGAATGAAACTGAATGGAAGAGTGATGCCTTGGAAAAACGATATTTTCTTATTAATTTCTATCTAGCATGGGGGAGTTTGGGTTGTATCTAAGGCGAGGGAGAGGGTGAGTTGGGTTTTAATTCCGCCCCCTCCCCTTATATAAATATTTTGTTCTATCCCTCAAACATAGCACACTATATATTTGCATCGAGCTATGAAGAAGAAGTATCAAAAGTGGTCGCGTTAATGGCGTCACAGTGACGTCATTTTCCCAAACGACAATTCTCGGTCGATTTTTGCTCCCCACTTTTCGACTTTCAGTTATGATTCGTGTAACCCGTACTTTTTCATCAATGACGATGCACAGCCTAAGATGACCTCTACAATGACCATAGTGCACTGGAACTGTGAATCAGTCAATATATAATGTCAAGATCGGCCATCTTTTCCTAAATTGATAACATACATTGTAAGTGTATCCATATCAGTTTTCAGAATCGTGGGGATTCGATATTCCAAGAGGAAAATATTGATAATGTGGTCGAGTCGATACATTTCGGCGTACCGGGTTTTGTCTGAACTCTTTAGCCATGAAAGGCGCGAAACGACGTCATTGCCCACGTGACGTCGAACCAAGATTAGGCAACGGGTGATGCTTTTACAATAGCTATACTGCAAATTTCGGAAAATATGTATCATTGTGGCTTTCAAAATACTGATAATCCAAACACCTTTGAAGATGTTGTTTCCTTGGAGTTAGATAGGCATTTTGAAAGTTCTGCAAACTTCTTGAATAAAATAATTGAGCATTTCCACTGTTAAGAAATGGTTCGTTGCCTAACCTCGACGTGACATCACATGCAATGACGTTGTTTCGCGCCTTTTGCGATCATATTTTAAAAATAATAAGAACTGAATTTCTGAATTATGTGGTTGTAAACTTGCGACGTTGGGGAAAATTTTATACAGCCGACTGGATCTATAGTTGATGTTGTTCAGATGTTACACTTGAATCATATCTGACACGGACGTGTCATGCGCACGAGATTTCGTGCAAGACGGCATCGCGAGTTAACGATGTTCCTATAATTCTTAATCACCTGTTTGGTCGAACGTGGACGTCTTTTATTTTGCGTTTCAATTATGTCTTGTACAGCTCGCCGTTAAGTTTCTTCATATCAAATTTAGTAAAGAACAACCACTGAGGGCCAAGGAGTCCTAGTGATTTTTATCAACTTCAATGTTTTTTGTGTCATCTGATATCTATCGGTTTCGTACTATATTTGTTTTATAATTTGGTTTTCAGTTATTCCATTTTAAGATAAATAATCAACCTCTACCACTTTATGTTAATTATCAATTCCAATGTCATTGTACCGATGAGTATTTTTTCGATACGATATAGCAAGCATCTGACAGTGATTTGCCTCTGCGCATCGATTGAATCGAATCAGACCTGTTTCCTTACAGCATTGAGATTTTGTTCCACATATATTTGTGTTGGACTCGAAACCATCTTGGACATATCATTGAGTTGAAGTATCTTGAAGCTGAACTATGTTGAAATTTGACTGCTTTGGGGTCGAACTATCTTGGGTTGAATTCCTATGTGTTTTATTTGTATATTTGTGTCGTACTCTGAACTATCTTCCATTGAATTCCATTGAGTTAAACGGTCTTGAAGTTGAATTATCATGGAGTTGAATTATCTTATAGCTGAATTATCTTGGATTTGAAATTTTTACACTTTTGTCAACACATTGTGCAATGCTCTGAACAATCTTTGCAGTTGAACCATCTTGAACTTTAAATGGAGATAAACCATCTAGGAGTTAAATTTCCTGTACGTAATCCTGGTATTCTGCCCTGACTCGTTTTTGATTTAATATTGCTGCCCATATATATTTAATTTGTACTCTGAAATATATTTGATTTATACATTGGAGTTGAACTATCTGTCTTGGAGTTGAGCTATCTTGGAGTTGAACTATCTTTTGAATTTCTTCATCGATATACTTGGCACTCTGAACTGTCTTGGAGTTATATCTCGGAGTTGATATCTTGCACTTGTAGTTTCATTCTTGGATTCTAAACTCATTCAGAATGACCAACTTCCACTTATCAAATTTTACAAGTACCATTTTCTAACGCATTAACTTCTCGTGTACTGTACATTATAAGAATGAAGTACTGTTTGCGTCAATAAGATATAAATATCCGTTATGAATGGAAATAATTTTGCGCATTTCACCAGCAGAAAAGAAAAACGCCACTTCCTGATACACAACATAAATGTCCCTTTGAATTTACCTATGATCCTCTGCTTGGGGGTTATATAAATACGATCAAATAGGCGTTCAACTCTCAATGTTTCTTCTTTTCTGAGTACGAGAGAACTGAGAAGTCCATGTTGATGCTTGGCTATTTTTTGGACCGATTTTCCTAGTTTCTTTTTTTTTCTCTCGATATTTTCTCTCAAAACCTAATAATGCGATAGAGAGCAATTAGTTATATTCTAGATTAGGCAAAGGAAAGTGGACAGAATAAATGGACAGAAGGCACATCGTCGTCGACATGTTTGTCCTATGATCCTTTGTGCCTGACATTATGCAAACAGTATCAAAATGGCGTCAAAGTCTTCGCCACGAAGCTGCGGTAAACATTTTTGATAAGATGGGGAGGGGGTGGAACTAGGCTAGATTGTGCTAAAGGAAGATTGTGGCCCCTGAAGAGCTAGGAAAACCATCTATATGAACAAGGTTTTCGGTTGAGCGCAATTATGACTTTAACCCTACCTGGCCGGGGGGGCGGGGGGCGAAATGGGCCCCTTATCAAACTTTCTGCGCTATCTTCGGAACGACAAAAATGGAGAGCTGAAACTCCGTGACTTTATAGTTTATCATATTGGGGTCATTTTGAGCCTATTTGCATGACCCCCCCCCCCGCGAGCAGAGGAACATGAGTAAATTCAAGATGGCGCCCACTTGAGGTCTCAGAAAAGTGACGTTTTGGTCATATTTCTTAAAAATTTCTGCTTTTCCGTGATGAAAAGTGGACAAAAACTATTTTATGTCACATCACATTAATATTTACTAATTTAACATGCAGTTTTTGCGGAGAAATTGCATAAATAAAAAATTCGGAAAATCTGATTGAAAAATGGACCAAAAAATGCCGTTTTTGAAAATGACGTCACTGTGACGTCATCAAACGGCCATCTTGGATTTTTTTTTCATTTTCTTGTAGATCTTGATCCAAGGGTATAGTGTGGTAAGTTTCTTCCCCCTAGCTCAAAGTTAAAAAAAAAATAATTAGGGAGGGGTCATTTCGGACCCCCCCAGGCAACAACAGGTCCCAAAAATCCCAGGCCAGATAGGGTTAACAGAGATGACAAACACAAAATGCTTTCTGCGAACAAACGATAGTGGCTAGCTCGACGCCTGTCATAACTGCTATAGGTAGATAAAGTCCTGGAAGTCGCCAAATTCTGCAATACCATTTTGGCTTTTATCTTCTTAATCAAGACATCGCGATCTTTGAACGCCGTATTTTATTTCGAATTTCATATCAGATATGGAAAGCGCCCACATAATTGAGTTGGCGATAGACTTCCCAATATAAAATTGGTCGCCTTTAATTCCATCCAGTATTTACCAGCCAGTAACCATAGCCGTTCACAGAATAATTTTGAAATGAGTAGGATTGTAAGTGCTGAGACTGATGTATTATTTAAATGAATCTTGGGCTTGGTGAGATCTAACTTACTGATAATGAGATATGTGGAAGATAGGCTCGAAAAATACCCAAATATACAGTCTTGTCATAAATCTCGTTTTCTCGAAGGGATTCTCGGTTGGTACCACTATTCATAGCGACTAATAAATAATGCACTGCTTTGTTCAGCTTCAATAATGCACGGAGCAACAGTATTTTGGCAAGTTTAGTCTACGTGTAGGAAGTGGCCTGGTAATATACCAACTTCAATGCTGATCAATAGCTGGGATACATGTACTTAAACAGAAAACTTGTACGTTCTAAATTCTGAAAACAATAACTCGACATGCATGACAAATAGTTATAATAATAATTCCCTTGCTTTGAAACCTTGTATTCCTGCTACAATTCGCAAGCAGCTCTAACGTACCAAGAGCGTAACCATGCTTCCACGTTTTGCAAGGTTCACCGTATTCAATTAGTATAAAACGACCGAGGAGAGGCGTGATAATTGTGTTAAAAGTCATATCCTCCTGGTCCTTACCGGTGGGCTGTATCTGCAAATGATTTGGAATATGTATATGCTACATTTGATCCATTCGCCGTTTCTTTGAACAGAGTCCAGCTCTCCATACCCATACAGTATGCATTGTTTTGAACTCTTGTGGGTTGATGGGTGAGATTCAAATGCTAATCACACATTTGCTAAGATAACGATCATGGTGGCGGACAAATATCATTTGAACTGAACAGGGACAGATCGAGGGTTGATGATAACCCTATCTGGCCAGGTAGAGGGAGTGGGGGGAGGGGCATTTCGCTAAATAAAAGGTTCTATTTATTAATGCTTTAATTTTTTCGAACGATGTTTCTCTTATGCGTGTCAGATCTAACGTTTCTATTTCATCAATCCATACCAATTACGCTAGGCAAGAACAGATGGGCGTGTGATTCAACGCATTACAGTTCTGAGAGTAACAACGCATTCATATTCAAAACTACAATAACGGCGATTGTAGAGAGATTTTGTCAAACGATCCCTCCGCACGAACAAATCCGAAAACTGAACATGTATTGTTCTCCCTACCAAACTTTCTCTCCCCTCGCCGGAACGATGAAAACAACATGAAAGCTGACCCTCCCTTACAAACATAAACGTGGGGATTGCGTAGGGAAGGTGTGGGGTAATGGTGGGCGCGTGGGGTTCGTGTGGGGCGAAGCGTGGTTTGGAACTTTCCTCGTGGGGATAACGTAGGGTTTGTGTGGGGCAGCTGTCCACGGTTATGCAAATTTAGCATAAATATGGGGATTATGTAGGGCGGATGTGGGATTATGCCTGGTGAATGGGCGACAGTTCTGAGAATTCAAAGTCCGCGTGGGGATGATGTAGGGCATACGTGGGGTTGGTGTAGGTAAAATGAACTTCGGAGTTAATCGACTGAGTTGTTTGTAGGGATTAGGTAGGGTGGACTTTTTTCAGCGCTCGTAGACAAAGTCCAATGTAGGGAATGTGTCGGGCTGTGCTGAAAGTTTAATTCCGGCGTGGGGATGATGTAGGGCAAAATGCTCGCCGTTTTCATAGCTTAAGATAAACGTGGGGATTTTGTTGGGCAAACATTCTTCCATGCATAGCCTAAGACGATAGTGGGGTTGAAGTGGGGCGATATTTTATTTGCACATATAGTGTGAGATTAATGTGGGGATCATGCAGGCAGACTGTGAACTCTGTTTTCTGAAATGGTTGTATGGCCTGAGTATTCAGGAGGAATCCCGCATTCATTTTAAGAGTACCCTGTCAAAATGTTGCTTCAGTTACATTATACTTTCTGGCCATCCAGTAATATGTAATTAGTGTTGGGGAACACATTCATAAGTGCACATGCATTGTCATTTTTGCAAAATACATGAGGACACCTTAAACTTTGAAAATTACTGAATTAGGTCTCTGATAAAAAAAACCAACATCATATTGTATCCTGATGTCGACATAGGACGATATATTCCGCATTTGAATTCTATTTCAAATAATGATTTATTCAATGTAATAATGTCATGTAATACAACACGTTGTCTGTGCTTGTAATACAACACGTTGTCTGTGCTTGTAATACAACACGTTGTCTGTGCTGTAGCTGCGTATATTTGTGCAATACACTTGAACTCTGAACTCTGTCAAACGGAGTTATCTCCCTTCGCTCCATTCTGTGTGTGGCTATAGAGGGCGCTGTCATTCGATTCAGTTATAACAGTAACATGGCCGACACTGAGGAAAACTCTACTAAATCAGCAGATTAAGAGTATAGCTGACGCTTGGGAGACATAATTCTACTATAGGTAAGTGATTTGTCGATAAATAAATCAGTTTTGCACGGATTTGTCACTCAATTATCCAAAATGGATAAAACGAAGTTCGTGTTGGAAACTGGGGTCACACTGACCTAGCCACATATATGCAACTCAGTGTATGAAGCCACGACTGAGTTGCACATCCTTACTAGGGCAGACATCAGTAGCGTCCTTTTCTTCGTGGCCAAACATGACAAAATGTACAATTGACTATGGCATTTAACGGGTTGTAAACATGTCAAATATACTTCTGTCCCCCGACACAAAGTATCTGGCTTATTCCTGCAGCGCAAGTACACGTAAATAGCACCAACTCATATCACTATCTTCCTATCACGTTCAAATGTTGAAAATGGCAGAAGTGCAAGAAAAACTCCAATGCGTATGCACCGCTTTAAATCGGAAATAACACTACACTTTACGATATGTCGTAAACAAGAAAGCGTCATCAGCTGCTGGGGTAACTGAGATGAAGGTTGACCACGTGCGTTAGGCCCCGCCCACTAGCTGATGACGCCTTCTTCTTTACGACATATCGTATGCATGCGCATTGGAGCGTTTCGTGCACTTCTGCCATTTTCAACATTTGAACGTGATAGGAAGATAGTGATATGAGTTGGTGCTATTTACGTGTACTTGCGCTGCAGGGATGAGCCAGATACTTTGTGTCCGGGGAGAGAAGTATATTTGACATGTTTACAACCCGTTAAATGCCATAGTCACTTGTACATTTTGTCATGTTTGGCCACGAAGAAAAGGACGATACTGATGTCTGCCCTAGTAAGGATGTGCAACTCAGTCGTGGCTACATACACTGAGTTGCATATATGTGGCTAACACTGACCCTACAGCGATTTAGCAGGTGGGGGAAATGTTGAAATTGGCCTGATTCTGGCCAAAAGCCGCCAAATTTGGGTGAATGACGTTATGAATCCTCACCCCAATTAGGCTGAATTAATCGTAACCCAAAATTATCATTTTTTTACAATACACGACTCCACGGTTCCGCGGCTGAGTGACCTACTTTCGAGTGGAACGTAAACAAAGCCACGTGGCGCGCTACAGCATTGCTGAGATGGGAGAATCGAGGTATTTTAAATAGCTGTTGTGTGCAAGATTAAAGATCTCTTGGACTCGTACATGCGACGTTTTCTTCTTTGATGTTACCAGAAGTAATCTGTTTGTCTAGAAATCATTACACTTAAGCTACTTAGAGTGAAAATATGACTTTTTCATCACGGTTTATCGTGGTGTTGTGGTTGTATACACGTATGTATATGATATAGTTCTAACCACAATAAGCAATTCATACGACATTTAATCACCAGAATATATATATATATTTAAAATAAATATAAGATTAGTAGATATTGCCTTGCCTCCAACTCCTCAAACGAGCCGTCTGAAGACTTTCTTCGAATTTCGCGATAATTTTTGACAATCTAATTAAAATTAAATCGTATCTGCTCCAGGGCCCCATTTGGATACTGTCGCTTGTAGGATCTAACAGACTTGCAGTAACTCGCGTGTTAACCAATCCCGAGAACACTTCATAGTGCTTTGAAGGGAACATGATGACAAAGAATTCTTGGTTGGTTCAGCCGAATTAGCCGGTCGCTGACGGGGTGTCTTTTCATGTTGCCGCGGTCCCGACATTGTGGCGCCATAATATGGACTGATCTTTGGTGTAAGCATTAGGGTAAATGGATACAGTGAATCTATCTCCCCTCCCCGACTGCAAATGGATGAGTCCAGATGCTACCATGATCACGTAATGCTATTAAATATCCATGGTATGGGCGCTCAGGACACCAAATTCAATTGAAATACGTAAGATCGTTATAGCGACATGTACGATTGGGAAGCATTGATAGAATATTAATTTATTAAGATTGAAGTTTTGAGTGTCAGCGGCGACAATGAAGTAAATTTTTCATGGGACATGTCATCCAGGTTATGGCCGTCTTCGGGGTCCTCGAGAAGTTTGCGTTTATCCTTGCCTTTTCATTTATTTGAGCCATTATTTGCACCTTTCGTAATGTTTGATTAGCCTGGGCCACATGCTTTCTTGCCAGTGTTTACGTTCCACTGACCCAGAGCCTCGCTCTGGATATGACCCAGTTTACCTAATATGGCGAGACTGTGGAGTCGTGTATGATAAATATCTCAAATTATGAACTGACCACTTTTGGCGCTAAAATAGGGGACATGCTTTCTCCGATACCATAAAATTTATGACGTACATTTGCTGATGAATTATGCAGGAAAGTGGAATATGTAATTGTCTCGCAAAAAAAAGATAAATCCGGTTGATACAACTTTTCCGTTTATAAGTTTTCGATAGAAAAACATATTTCGCTCACGTTCATACCTGTTGCTGTTGTTGTTACCGCCATGTTCTGGTCGAAGTCGAGGCCAAGAGGCTCAACTAATTGATCATTTTTTTTTTAAATATCATATTCGGAAAGCAGCATAAGGGGAGGTAATCCTGGGGAGAGCTCATTTGGTAATAGAATTGAATTGAATTGAATTTTATTCTCTCAATCTTGTCCTCTCACGTCTAACTCATATTTTATGAACTATCGATTAATTTCGCATGGTAGTTCCAAAATGAGGCAAACAAAGATGGCGCCAAACATGCTGTCGTTTTGGAGAACAGTTTGACTTTGAAAAAATACTATAAAATGGTACGTAATCTGCATGTCTTGTGTTTTTTTTTGTTATTGACAACATACTCCATCTTCCCACAAACTTCGCTGACAGGATAGAAATATGAATTTTACAGTTTTCTAGAGAGGAGGTCCTGGACAAATGCGCTGAATATGATCATCTTTCGAAGTCGTGGTCTTTGGATGAACGGGAGAAAACACTTTGGGTTACGATTAATTCAGCCTAATTGGGGTGAGAATTCATGACATCATTCATCCAAATTGTATAGACTAGACCCATAGCATCAAGAAAATGAGATGCCCTGTTAAATTCGGTTAATTTAATTCAAAGACGATTATAGGTAAGGCCAAACAAAATAATATGTGTGTTTACTGTTACATGCATTTTGAAAATAGGGAAAATAGGTAGGCATTTTTCTTTTATTTACTCCAAAATTTTATGACATCTTTTTTTAGGGTAGGCAGGCACATTGCAAAAAATTAGCTCAATTTTTTTTTCTCCATATATTTAGGTTGAATATTCCGTCAAATGTTCATGTTATCATCATCGATTAAACCGGATTAACTCATGGGGTTTCCTATTTTGGTAGTATCCCTAACCAGTTCATGCAGTAACAATAATTTGCTACAGAATGTATACTGCCCTGATTGAGTTGTATCTAATATAAATAACTGTGTTAGGCAAAAACTGGACCCCACTCATTGTGTGAATTGGTAACAGGATAATGGATTAGATTGGCTTGTGGACCTCATGTGAATACCAGTTATCCTCTCTTACAAGGAAGTTACACCTGGAGGTGAGGAAATCTTATAATCACTGCATGTCTGAGAAAAAACTGTGATATCCTGTTCATTTCTAAGAGCTGGGATGTCCCACCAGTTGTGGGGAAAGGGGTGCCAAACCAGTTATTTGTAGCTTATTTTGGAGAAAAAAATAACATCTAGAGCGATGTCCCCCGATTTGTTCTTTTGCATGTTCCAGGGCCAGCCCCTTGACGTACTGTACATTAAGGGTTAAGAGTTTCAAAGTTGTTTCAAATATGTTCCCATTAACAGATCCATATTGCCTTCTGATGAAATGTTTTATAATACTTTTTTATTGTCTTTTAAGGTGGCTATGTATGGTAAAACAGGTCCCTGTTTGTACTGCAGTCTTCACGAATAGTGATGATGGAAAAAAATCACAAGGTTGTATTTTCTAGAGAAACAGTATGGCAACAAACTTCTCCCAACCCAGACCAATGTAGACGCACCTCTCCCAGGCTTTGTGTCACAGGAACTGGCTGAGCGACATAGTGTAAGTTGAAGTAAATTATTCATATCTGTTAGGAGAGCATGGAACACATCAGTTCCACATCGCCAAGGTTGGCGGCTGTCACCTCCCTCCCCCCCCTATGAAGGGGAATACAGAAATCACTTTTGTATGACTATTGCCTAACTGTACCGTGGATGATATCTTAGCTGCTATTTGATTGAAACATACATGAAGATGCTTAGTACCTTACTGATGTGCGATGTCACATTCTTTTGCCTGTCATGATGATTCTCTCAGAGTTATGGCCCTTCAATATATGCTTATCCAGTCCATATTCTGGTTACTAATGACAGGACAAGTTTGAAACTTACATCGAAGAGTACCAGTATGCTGTGAATGTACACTGCCAGGTTCTATTAACCCTACCTGGCCTGGGGGGGGGGGCGGAAAGTGCCCCCACTAGTGAACTTTTCTCTGCTGCTCCGAAACGACAAAACCGAGGAGGCTGAAACTTGGTGACTTTTAAGCTTATCTTATTGAGGTCATTTTGAGCTTATTTTCATATACCCCCGGGCAGAGGATCATGGGTAAATTCAAAATGGCGGTCATGTGGTATCCACGAAAGTCGTGTTTTTCAATCTTTTCGCTCCATTTCTTCACCTTTTCCTTGTCAAAAAGGCCTTGAAAGTATTTTATTTAAACAAAACTAATTATTCTACATTTTAATTACTTTTTTCGAGAGAAAAATCGGAAAATGAAAATTTCGAAAAATCGATCCCAAAAAGGCCGAAAAATGGCTTCCGAGAAGATGACGTCACTGTGACGTCATCATGGCGGCCATCTTGGATTTTTTTACATTTCCCGGTAGAGCTTGAACCAAAGATACTGTGTGGTAAGTTTCAGCGCTCTAGCCTTAATGGTAGAGAAAATATATTGGGGGCACTTTCCCCCCCCCCAGGCTGCGATACACCCCAAATCGCCCAGGCCAGATAGGGTTAAGGCCTAAAAAGAAAATCCTGTGTTTCCGGTAACATGCATCAGAAAAAACAGGGTAGGTAGGTAGGGATTTTTTTATTTTTTTTATATGGGAGGAATAAGCATTATTTTACGCTGTTCTTTATACTACACAACCAGAAAGAGTTCCATTTTGAACTAATGACATTTATGCATAAATGTTTAGGTGTTAAATATTGTGTAAATATATACATGAGTGTTTGAGTTAATTATTTCTCTTCTGTCAAATAAGACCATGGCCTAAAAAAATTGAGGTAAATGGTCAGTTTGGATTTAGGTGGATAAGCCAAAAAAAGAAATCCATTCATCCTCTAGTTGATGTGAACCCAATACGCAATTTTAATGTTTTACGAAAATTTTCAGTTTGAAATTTCGGCAACAACGTATAGAATAGATCGTCTACGGCACTGGCTGCTTGCAGTGCCCCGTGCAGAACATGTGCCACGTGGTTCAGTGTAGGCAAGTCGCGTTATGAAACTGCCACGAAAAGGCAGCAGTTGGTAGTATTCCTTCATCCCCATTTGTCTTTACTTATCACGAGATCAGGAGAACGCCCAATTTGTCTTTACTTATCAGGAGAACGAGCATCAATCGATCAAATTCAACAATGGCAAAATCGTCCGACAGTCGTCTTTTTGCATTATGTTGTGGTTGTTGCTTCACGGGAGAGTTCGCTGGAGAATCGGGAACCCTCGTGCCCGCAGTAATCGCACTATGCGTGACGGAGTCCGATTTCGTGGATTCCCAGAATGCAAAAAAAACCATGGCGCTGGTTATGAACCAGCTATGGAGGCGGACGAGAGATGCCGGACGAGGATGGTTTTGAAATAAACGTAAGCCTATGTCGATCAAAAGGCTATCCAAGCATTGGCCTGCCTATATTATTGGATATATATTGTAACTTGGTCCGTCTCAATCTCCCGTCTACCCGTCTTTTTTGGCCATTTGCGAGAATTACCCGTCAGAAAAAAAGAAAAAAAATATTAGAATCGGCAGATAAATCTAGGGTCGGTCAGGTTACCGGAAACACAGGTCTTTTTTTTTACACCTAACTTCTCCTTTCAATGATCTCCCACCGAGTTATGAGTCTTTAGCGACAACATGTAAACTGCTGCATTGTTGTCTGGACTGTATCTTCCTTATTAGTTGGTCAAGGAGTCTTAACTTACACGAAGATGCTCAGATATCATTCAATTGTTCCATAGGAAATTGGAAAACATCATTGATATACCAGGAAACTTTAATTTATGCAAAATCATGAGTGATACATATCGCTGATACCATACCATTCAACTGTTCGATACAAATGTTGGGATACATCATTGATGAATCAAGAGGCTTTCAAATCGTGCAGAAACGTTGATGACCATCTTTAATCATGTAAATCATTAATGACACCTGCTATTCAACTGTTCAATACGAAAGTTCTCGTTACCAGCATGCCGTGAGAATGATAATTCCTAGGCATAGTTAACTTGCATCACACAGGCATAGTGCCAGGGCCATAGAAAGCCTCATGCAAGATCATTGCTCACTATGAATCAGGTTTCTGTGGCCTGATAACTTGGAGTTATCGAAGAATCGAGAGGTTTTCAGATGCATAGCTTCGTATATACATTTGAAAAAATATTACTTGTTCTTTGATAGATCTGTATATCTCGAACCCTATGCTGTTAGTTATATGAACATAAATGGTCTGATCAGGGATGAGAGTGATCTGAATTTATTGTGTTTTGTTTTAGCCAGTTTTGTAGGGGTCAATGTTTGACTGCCATTATCATGGAACTGGAATATCTGTATGCTCAACCATATTTGTTTCCTGTATTAATTTATTACGATAGCTCGGGCATTCAGAATATAATAATCGTTTTTCATTGTTTGACTTCCAGGTTATGTTTGCAACCAGTTCAAGGGCACACCGTGGTCCAAAGTAAGGAGCGGCATCACTCAGAAATGCCATGATGCAGCAAGGTCAGGTAGAATCCACCAGAAAACACCAATGAAGAAGCATGATCTCCACATGTCAGAAGAGCTGGTGGACTCTTTCTTCAGCTTCACCCTCATCTCAGATCTGCCATCGATTCATCATCCTCTGACGATGACAACGACAGTCCCCCGAGGAATGCTAAAGGCCATCCCACAACAGGTGGGAAAAGACCAAGACAGATTTTTTTAAACCTTTGAGGGATGAAAAACCATTCTACTTGACACAGACTTTCAATGTGCTTCCCATTTTGTGCTCGGGTGTTTTAAGACATGGTACAATGTATATTTTATGCTGTTAAAGAATAAAAGGTGAAATACGCGTGGATTTTGCTTCTGCTGGTGGTTATTTTAAGGGATGGATGATATTGTAGGAGGAATCCGGACATACTAGACAGTCTGTACAAATGACATGCCCTTTCAGATAGAAGATGCCCCCTCCCCCACACCCCAGGAATTCCATACAGATGGTGTTTTGTGCACCCTGCTCCGTAATTTCCCCATTTGTGGGGATACTACAGAGTGCTCTGCCCAATTCATTCCTCACTCCCAAATAACTACCCCGAAAATAACCCATTGTTGGTACATTCGGGGGCGACAATCCCACGCCATCCCCACACGTGGGGATATTGTAGGGTACTGTGGGGATGTTGCCACACCTCTTTGTGGGGGTTTCTGCCCCATATTGGAATTACTGCCCCACAGATTCCCCAAGTGGGGATATTGTGGGGTTTTCTGCCCCATGCTGGAATTACTGCCCCGCAGATTTCCTACGTGGGGATGTTGTGGGGTGTTCTGCCCCGCAGATTCCCCACATCGGGATATTGTGGGGTTTTCTCTCCCATGCTGGAATTACTGCCCCGCAGATTCCCCACGTGGGGATATTGTGGGGTTTTCTGCCCCGCAGATTCCCCACGTGGGGATATTGTGGGGTTTTCTCTCCCATGCTGGAATTACTGCCCCGCAGATTCCCCACGTGGGGATGTTGTGGGGTTTTCTGCCCCGCAGATTCCCCACGTGGGGATATTGTGGGGTTTTCTGTCCCATGCTGGAATTACTGCCCCGCAGATTCCCCACGTGGGGATGTTGTGGGGTTTTCTGTCCCATGCTGGAAGTACTGCCCCGCAGATTCCCCACGTGGGGATATTGTGGGCTTTTCTGCCCCGCAGATTCCCCACGTGGGGATATTGTGGGGTTTTCTGTACCATACTGGACTTACTGCAGGAATATTGTGGGTCTATCCCATACCAGCTTTAAATATAGTTCCTCGCATCATCCCCCCATGTAGGGAACACGTGGGGCTGAGGTTGAGATAGTGCGGGGATTTAATTCAGCTAAGCAGCATTAAGAAACTCATTTTCCACAACTAAGTCCAATGTGGGGATTTTACCAAATCCCTACACATTTCCCACATTGGCTGTCCTACACATTCCCCACATGATCCCTACACAGCTTGCCCAACATAAACCCCACAAATTCCCCAGCTTATTGGTTTGTAAGGGCTTCCCGACTTTTTATTCTATCACATTGGGGTCATTTTGAGCATATTTTTATAACCACCCGAGTAGGGGATCATGGGTAAATTTAAGATGACGACCATGTGGGATACCAGAAAAGTGATATTTTCGTCGTTTTTCTTAAAACTACCTGCTTTTCTTCTAGGAAAATTGCCTAAAATATATTTTATTTAACACCAATTTATTATTACTAATTTATCACGCAGTTTTTGCAAAGAAAACACAGAAATAAAAAAAAACTCGAAACATCTATGTGAAGAATCTACCAAAAATGCCTGCTTGAAGTTGACGTCACTATGTCAAATATTTAGAGGGGCTAAAATAGTCCCCCGGCCTAGACAGCTTAGAGCCCCAAAAACCCAAACCGGATAGTGTTAAAAGAGCTTGTTTGACGAGGGAACATTTGATTTTTATCTGACGGAAGACGTCGGTCTTTCCTTCTAATACGATCGCTGCTAAGACAAATGTGGACGTTAAGTAACATGTGCACAGAATAAGACTAACATCCGTGTATTTCTATGGATATTTTTACTGATATCAGTTATTGAATTGGTTGAGAAATATGGCGTCATTGTATAATTGAAAAAAAAAATCTTCATATAACGCCGTGGGAGTGGAATGAAACCATGTTAGAATGCTTTAATTATCAATCCAATTATCCGAAGCACCCAGAATTGCCTGTGGCATTGTGAAGACAAAACACTTGTGTTAGCAATCTCTATTGGAAAGAATGTATAAGGGAAGCACACTCTGGCCAAACGATAGAATAAAGGAGCTCATGTTTACAAACCATATTTTGTTCCTCGTAGGCCTAGAGCTGGTATATCACCTTGTTCATAGTTTTAAGTGCTGCAAATTTGATATGTGGAATTCTTCTGCTCGGAGTAAGGGTACTGAAAGGAAAATGTTTCTGAATAGATGTTTATTGGGAAATTGGAAATATCGTTGTATATACCTTATTCATCCCGTAGACGCGTTTCTCCGTTAGATTGCGTTCCCCAGGTAGGTCAGTCGTTGAATGATATATCCTAGTGCTATATGCGTGGGAATTGATATAGCTAGATAATAAACTTGCCACTAAATGTGAATCTCAATGAGCCGCGCAGAATTGCAGCCGTACTAACGTATGGGTCCGATGATGCCCCATCCCTGAAAGAAATTCAGTATTTTATTAAATCATACTACATGTATTATATCGATAATTCTTCCTTCAGAAGTATTTCAAGTAACCAGGTACGGGTTGGAAATGTCAATCGCGTGACAGCCAGTAAGTTCTTGATCTTATATTTTCTGTGTCAGTGTTTTTTGCAGGTGAGGTGCAACCGTTGTTATATGATCATTGACAGTAATCCCGCTACGTCTTCCTTGTCATATCGATTGTAAGATATCAAACCACATGATCATGATGATAGGCTTTATTACTGATGGCAAGTTTAACTAATCACTCAACCTACGAACATATCTTAGCCGTGTAAACCATGACTTCTCCCATCATAGTAAGATGATAGAACTCTTGGGTTATGCAATAAGCTCGAATAACAACACACGAGGAATCTTTTACAGGTACAGAAAAGGCGCCAGTTCCGACCCACCAAAGTGAATTTTTCATCTATTTCAAAAGAAAATAGTCGCAGCACAATTGCCTATAGAATGTATTAACAAAGTAACTTAGCTAGAGATGAAATGAACTGTAGGAAATATAAGATTATTTTTCTTTGATGAGAGGTGTCAGTTCCGACCCACTGCCGCCAGTTCTGATCCAGCCTCGTTTTGACATTGACCTTTGACTCAGATATATGCAAATGTAATCGTCAACATGATAACTTTCCCCCCAAAATAGGGTCCGAGCTGGTTATTTCATTTTGCATGTCTTCGTCTTCATAAGTTAACATTTGGCGTTAAAGAATGCGGGTTGGCGTGAGAATGATATGGTCGAGCTGATATATTGTCAAGATAGATTGGACACTGAAATATCCCCGATAACTTATCAGCCTATACTCACTCCAAAACCGTTAAATCGCTGAGACTTTATTTATATTACCGCTGAATAGCAGATTTAAGAAAAGCAATGCTAATCAACACTCGAGTTGCGAATAGACGCAGTGAACGCTGCGTTCGCAAGACCTTTTCAGGCCATCGTATGACCCAGCTTCGCCCTCGATGGATGATGGTGGTTCGGAACTGGTTCCGTCAGTTGATGTGAACGATGGGGAGGGTAGCCTTTAGAGTGGCACTGAAGTCAATAAATTAATGACAGATATGTAGTACCATATGTAAGTTTTATGTGGGAAACAAAACATCAAAACTTTGACCGAAAACGCTGGCAAACGATATTGTTTTTTTCATGACGGCAGGTCATGGCGTTTGTACTTACACCGATGAAGTCGTGTGTAGAGAGTGGGTCGGCAAAGCTATCTCCTAACAAAATCAATGAA
>JAVTVY010053580.1:0-28083 GCA_036873755.1 Hanleya hanleyi
ACACAACGTTTAATAGAGAACACAGATTAGTGAGGGGGGGTCTCAAATATGAGCAGTTAATTTTGGTAAACCAGAGAACAGATGCTGGCAATGAAATGGGAATCACTCTAAGGCAATTTCTCGATATAGAAAAGTCGAAATTCCACCATGCAAGTAGACTTCTGGATGGGCCAAAATCTTATAAGATTTTTTAGTAGGATCCTATACGATTAAATCATATAGGATATTTAATAGGATCCTATAAGATTAAAATCTTATAGGATCCTAAAAGATTTTAGCTCAAAAATTCTATAAGATTTTTTAATAGGATGATATAAGATAAATCCTATAGGATTTTTTAATAGGATCCTATAGGATTTAGTTATGGAATAGAGGATTCTCAAGGAAACTTTCAATGAGAACATTTGGATGAGTGATATACATGTAGGTCATCTTTTATGGTAAATCCACGAAACACAAAATGCCCCAGTATTGTAAAATGATAAATACATCAGAAAATGTATTAGCGTAAAGGTTGCTTGTTTTGGATGTAGCACAGATATGATACAGGGAAAGATATTCTGGTGAATTTACTAATGCATGGAACAAAAAGAACAAACAAATAAATGTAATAAATATTTTCTTTTTTATAAACATGTGCACTATAAAGATAGATATTCACGGAGGAATGTGAACAGAGTATCACAATCTCCATCAGTTTCCTATAGAGCTTCTGCTCGCCATTCAGTTTAGATTCATGGCATCCCGAATGGCCTTCTCGGAACCGGGAAATTTATCCTGGAAGAGAATGAAATAATTTGCAGTTATCCGCTGTGAGAAATAATAATCTATGAATGGGGCTAGATTGAAAATATTCCGTACAAAGATCAGTACTTTTATTTCATATCAATTAGAATACTTCACAAATTCAATCCAAATTATTTTTAAAATTAATGATTCAAAATTTGGTATGGAAATATTTGTAAATCAATAAACAGTTCAAAACAACAAGATAATTTATTTAGAGCTACCATCCCTCCAACCAGTTAAATCCCACTGCCCTGACATGAACAGAAAGTATACAAGCAGTTTTGTGATAAAAATATATCACCCTCAGGGGATTTCGTCCGGGGTGCATGCCAATCTTCCCCAAGCCTTGGGTTTTCAAGCTGACAATTCACACAATCATGACAATGGCAATCCACACTGCCTTGATGAACCTAGGTAGATCTGAAAGTGATATTGAGACAGAGATATGGATATTTCTTTGTGAAAGCCATGCTATATGACCCATTAATTTTGACTGCAATAATAAGGTGAATTACATTATTACAACCAGTCCATATAGCAATATTTATTGAGGCCAATATAAATTTTATAATATGCCAAGTGTGTCAAGGGAAACTTGTTGA
This sequence comes from Hanleya hanleyi, assembly GCA_036873755.1. Classification (NCBI taxonomy): domain Eukaryota; kingdom Metazoa; phylum Mollusca; class Polyplacophora; order Lepidopleurida; family Hanleyidae; genus Hanleya; species Hanleya hanleyi. The sequence goes on from JAVTVY010053580.1 coordinate 1,392, forward strand.
TAATAATAGTTGTTGAGTCCACATCACAAGAGTCCCACTGTTCAGTTCAGTTCTTTGCTTATTAAGTTATGAAAAAAATTATATAGTCATATTTATAACTTACTTACTTACTTACCATATCACTAGGTTCACCTACCACCATCTGCAATACAGTTCTTCAAACCTCCATAGTTCTAGATTAACATGAACAACTCCACCTGATTTTTGCACTTGTGGTCAGCCATTTTTTAAAGATGATGATGGCGCCCCCAATATTCAACTAAATTATCAAGGCAGATAACTCCACCCATTTCGATTAGACAGTGAAGCGGAAAAAGACTATTAGAAACAGAAATTAAATATATATATATTATATTTAAACAGTTGATAATAATGAAGAGGATAATATAAAGTATTCTTTAATGGACATCTTTTGTTGCCGACATTATGTTAGAAATGATTCTTCTAAAAATATATCATGGATTTGGACTGATTATAAAATCTGATTTCAACAAGATTTCTTATTTAATATGATACTATTTTGATAACACTAATATTTGAGAGACCGATATTATTAATATCTTTATTTTATTCAAATGGAAACCCGTGGTATAAATCACTTTCAAAGATCCAAAAGTCTTCAAAGTTCTGAGTAATATGTCAGTAACCACATATTTTACAGTTTCAGCTATTTTGAACTGTGAAGTACAAATCTGATGTTTATTGATTTCATGGAAATGAGATTTGATGTCACTGAGTGAAATCAAATCAGCCAACTTCAAGCTGGGATATTCCCAGAGCTAATTAAGATCACTGAAACTTGTATACATGTAGTTCTAATTTATAATGTTATGTTACTGTAAAAGTTTGTGGAAAATTCCAATAATGTAGAAATCCTATTAGATTGAATCTTATAGGATTTTTCAGAATCTTATATGATTATTTACAATCTTATAGGATTTTTTTTAGAATCTTATAGGATTTTTAGGATCTTATAAGATATTTTTGTAAGGGTTGTCACTTCCAAGATCGTCAACTCCAAGATGTTCATCTCGAAGATATTCAACTCTCAAGATTTCACAGCTCAAGACAAATGTGAATTTGACAACAAAAATCCCAATCCAAATAGAGACAGGACAGAATTGTGTTGGTCTATGCGCAGCTTCCAAATAACTTATTCCAACAACACATGCACCCTCGACTTAGAAGAAATGATCAGATGATAGCCATAGGAATCTAGACAAAGAAGGAAAAATGTTTATTCTACTCGAATAAATCACAATAGCTGTCATCAACAATGCAATAAATTAATTTTTCAGAAAAATTGTTCGATAAATTACAACAAGAACTCGTGTTGCTATGGTTCCCTGTCGAAAAAGTTGATTATGTCAGGCCTAACTGTATTTTTATAGACTTGATATAATCGGTACACACGTTATGATTTTATAATTTGTGATAAGAGTATGCATTAAAGAATCCTGAATAAGGTATCTAAAATTCAGTAGTCTGTTTTCTGTTCTCCAACTTATTTTATACTGGGAAAATATGGCGGCATCTTGATGAAATTTATACCTTGTTTCCACGTAACACACACTGACACCAAGAACTCGCTGGTTGTTTATTCGCTGGCCGTTTGAACGGGCAAACTGGGGGGTCACCCTAAAACAAGTTTCAAAATTCCCAATTTTCGTAGTTCCCAGTTCCCAAGTTCCAAGTTCCAGCACCGTAGTTTCAAGTTCCAGCTCCGAAGATCCAAGCTCCAGCTCTCTCAAGCTCCATCGCTGAGTTCCAAGCTCCACCTCCGAAGCTTCAAGCTCCCACCTGATGTAGTGCTGGTTATGATATGCTGTGAAATGTTGTGGCTTCAGATTTGAGGTTTTTCTTACCTAAGATGTTCAGTCAGGTGTCACAAATAAGATTTTCAATTTTCCCCCATTTTCTTCATTTTTTGTTGAGATATAAGTACCGATAATTAGCATGATTAAAGTCCGGATTCGCCTGACAAGAAGGCTTGATTTGTATCTAATTACAAGCGTCAGATCCGTCATTCATAATTCAGCCGTTGTCCATTAGTGAATATCCGCGTCCATAATCCAAAGACCTATTCCATATTCCATATAACAGTATTAGCGCCAAATTCAAAAAGACAATCATAGTATACATAAACATGGGCTTGTTTCCTGCATGAGAGAAGCGGTCAACAGTTTTCAATGATGCCGCAAGACATCATGATGTTCCAAAAATATCAAATCCGTATCGCTGATCAGTATTCTTAATCCATAATATTCGTTGCAAAGTCGTCATCCAAAGAATGATGTATCTCGGTCACGCTTTGATTGTGACTGTTCATATGAGTACAATAAATATCTTGAAGTACATGGGAGTAGTATACAAACGGTAAATTGATAAATTAGCGCCTCACTGCGCATGCGCAGAACCTGTGGTGACGTCACAATTGGTGGTGTGCGCATGCGTGTGTGTGTGGGTGGTGGGTGCTGGGTACAAGATGGCGGCAATGTGTGGGTGGTGTGTGCTGGGTACAAGATGGCGGCAATGTGTGGGTGGTGGGTGCTGGGTACAAGATGGCGGCAATGTGTGGGTGGTGGGTGCTGGGTACAAGATGGCGGCAATGTGTGGGTGGTGGGTGCTGGGTGGCGGCAATGTGTGGGTGGTGGGTGCTGGGTACAAGATGGCGGCGTGTGTGTGACGGCAATGTGTGGGTGGTGGGTGCTGGGTACAAGATGGCGGCGTGTGTGTGACGGCAATGTGTGGGTGGTGGGTGCTGGGTACAAGATGGCGGCAATGTGTGGGTGGTGGGTGCTGGGTACAAGATGGCGGCAATGTGTGGGTGGTGGGTGCTGGGTACAAGATGGCGGCGTGTGTGTGGGTGCTGGGTACAAGATGGCGGCAATGTGTGGGTGGTGGGTGCTGGGTACAAGATGGCGGATTGTAGAAAAACGTATAAAAGGAGTCGATTTTTAGGGTAGGGGTGTATTCAATCTGACTTACCTGACCTGTCTGCCTGCCTGCCTGCCTGCTTGCCTATCCGCTTGTATGAGACGAAAAGCATGAGACGTGGAGAAGATTTTCCCTGGGACCCAGCAGTACCTCCCGTTGAAGTCTTGCCTGAAGACGAGCGTGTCAGGGACATTTATCAACGTCACTGGGCTACCATACGCCATTGTTTCCACCGTGACCGTCGTCTATTGGACTTGTATAATTTTCGGTTGGAGGACCTCACGTATCTTCCTACTTACGCCGAGAACATTTTTACAGATCAGGTCACTGCCTTCAAATTGAATGTGACATTTGGGTATATCTTACGGCACAAAAAGACGGACCAACTGCGGTATTTCTATCCCAGTAATAATTCGTATGTGTTTGACCAGCCATTCACGATCACGGATGCGATTTCTCTGGAGCCACTCATCGACCAATTGACTACGTTGGATCCATTGGAATGGGCTCGGTTGCAACGCCCCAATACCCAATGGCTGGTGGAAATGGTGACTAACGTCACATTTTTCGTCACGAAAATGAGAGATCATCCTATCGGTGCTCCTGTACTACTCCCTCCGTGGTTGCTTCATCGACACGGCCTGTATGCATTAACAGCAGGGAGAAAGGGGCCCTACAAAGACCGGAAATGTCTGTTTCGGTGTTTGGCCGTGCATGTGGACGAGTGTAACCCCCAGTCTTGTGACACAGTGGCCGATGGCTATTGGGAACAGTATTTACAGGCGCAAGACATTGACCCGCGGCACTTCCGTGGAGTGCCTTTTAAGAATTTGGATGACGTGGAAACACTGTTCGACATTAATATCTTTGTCTATCGATTACGATGCGAGGACGATACATTTGTGGCTGAATTGGTTCGGCGATCAACAGAACGGTATGCTGCTACGATGAAAGTCAATGTGTTCGACAACGGTGGGGTGAGTCATTTTTCGCTGATTTCCAATATGAGCCAGTACGCTCAGTCTTTCAGTTGTGGTCAATGCCATCGGGTGTTTCATCGCTCCACCCACTTACATGACCACGAGAAAATCTGTGACAACAGTGTCAAGCGAGTATATCCGGGTGGCGTGTATCATAATACGCCTACTATTTTCCAGGAACTGGCCGATGAGGGTGTGATGATACCGGAAGAGGACCGTTATTTTCCCTACCGGGCGTGTTACGATTTTGAGGCCCTGTTGGAGCCCATGGACATGTTTTCAGCAAAAACGCAGTGGACGCAGCGCCATATTCCTCTGAGTGTCAGTATTTCCAGCAACGTACCTGGCTATGACGCTGCTCCGGTGTGTTTCGTGTCCACGGGGGACTCCCATGAGTTGATTACCCGCATGATGGAGTATTTAGAGCAAGTCAGTGCGGCTAGTACGGAATTGTTGGTGGCCAAGTTTCAGGACGTACTGGACCAACTGGACGACCGCATTCCTGTACCCGGTGTAGCGTTCAGCGACGATGAACAGTCCGAGTCCGAGTCCGAGTCCGAGTCCCTGCAGTCGCAGCCTCTGCAGTCGCAGGATGTACCTTTACCGAAACCGTATGCGGAGAAATTGAAAGTGCGCTTCCTACAATACCTAGGTCAGTTACCGGTGCTCGGCTTCAACTCGGGACGCTATGATTTGAACATGGTGAAAGAATTTCTCTACCCTTACTTGGCCCAGGCGAATACCATCAAGTCCGTGATCAAGAAGATCAATAATCATATGGCCCTCACTACCACATCACTGCATTTCCTGGATGTACGGAACTACTTAGCTCCTAATTGTAGCTATGATCAGTGGGTCAAGGCCTATAACTGTGCACAAACCAAAGGGAGGTTCCCTTACACGTATATATCATCGCTCGACCGTTTGCAGGGAACACAGTTACCATCCCGGCACGCCTTCTTTGATGATTTGAAGCAAGTGGAATGTCCGGAAGACACGTACCGGGAACTACAGCAGGTATGGAACGATGAACATATGCAGACCTTGCGAGATTTCCTGATATGGTATAATAACCTAGATGTGGTTCCTTTCCTGGAAGCGGCCGAGAAAATGGTGCAACTCTTTCGTCGCCAAATGCACGTCGACATCTTTAAAGAGTGCTTGAGTTTACCGGGTCTAGCGCTTCGCCATTTGTTTCAAGAGTGTGCTACGTACTTCTCGCTGGTACAACAGAAAGATGCAGACATGCATGATTGTTTAAAGAAGAACATTGTGGGTGGACCTAGCCTTATTTTTCACCGTTATCACGAGAAGGATGTCACGACTCTGCCCAATGGGAAACCCTGTGCCAAAATCATTGGCTTTGACGCCAATGCCCTGTACCTGTGGTCGCTCGCCCAACCCATGCCCAGCGGGCATTATACGCGTTGGTTGGCGGAAGATCGGCATTTTACACCGCAACGTACGCCGTACAAACATCTCGCCGACCAGTGGTTGGACTGGGAAGCCTATCGACGGGGAATTTATATACGTCACCAGACCAACGCCACAGAGAAGCGTATAGGAGATCGCCGACTCCCCGTCGATGGGTTTGCCCTTGTATAAGGAACACCGACCGTTTTCCAGTTTTACGGGTGTTACTGGCACGGCCACGAATGCCATTTCAGCGCTGGCCGCTTCAACGAGCGACGTGGAAAAACACCGGAAGAATTACGCGAAGAAGTGGTGGCGAACGGGGATTACGTGAAAGAGAGAGGATTCCATCTGATTGAAATGTGGGAGTGTGAATTTCACACGATGTGCCAGGCCCTGCCCCATTTACAACGGTTCCTAAAAGAACGTGAGTACCCCTTGAGTCGTCGGCGACTGCTGAGTCTGCCACAGATGTTGGACGCCATTCGTTCGGGGCAGCTCTACGGCTTTGTGGAATGCGACCTCCATGTTCCCGACACTCTCAAGCCCCTCTTCGCCCAGTGTCCGCCTATCTTCAAGAACACGCTGGTGGGTCGGGCTGACATTGGAGAGACCATGAGGACCTACGCCGAGCAACACGAGTGTTTGCATAAACCTCGCCGCATGTTGATTGGGAGTATGTGGGCCGAGAAAATCTTGCTGGGCACCCCCTTACTGCAGTGGTACATGAACCACGGTTTGGAAATTACTCAAATATATCAAGTGATACAGTACGTACCTGAGGCTTGTTTTGCGGAGAATGCCGACCTCGTGACGAACGCCCGTCGTCAAGGTGATGAATACCCGAGTCAGGCTATCATCGCTGAATCTTGGGAGCTCACTGGCAATGGTTATTACGGAAAAACGGTAACGAACCAGGATAAGCACGTCAACGTGAACATTTGTACTACTACCCAAGCCCGCAAAAAAGTGAATTCTCCTCTGTTTCGATCCGTGGAGGTCATCGATGACGACACCTATGAAGTCACTTCAGCCAAGAAGACTATCCGGTACAACTTACCCCTGCAGATTGGATGTATGGTCTATCAGGTGGCCAAGCTGAGGATGCTGGAATTCATATATGATTTTATGGGTGTGTATTTTAATCCATCAGACTGGCAACTCATGGAAATGGACACCGACTCGGCCTACATGGCCGTTTCCAACCCGGACTGGGAGTCACTCGTCAAACCAGAGTTACGTGCACAATATGAGGCGGAACGGGACCAGTGGCTACCCCGACGCGATCACTACACCTACGACAAGCGGACACCCGGCCTGTTTAAACTAGAGTGGAGCGGGGATGCTATGATTGCTCTCTCCTCTAAGACCTACTACTGTTACGGAGGAGATGGAGGAGAGGAAAATAAGTTTAGCTGCAAAGGCGTGAGCCGGCGCGATCCCAACATAGACAAAGCTCTCTACCTGGGCGTGTTGCAAAGCCAGGCCAGTGCGAGTGGCACTAACAGAGGATTCCGGGTCGTCGACCACCAGATGCGCACCTATATCCAGCAACGAGACGCCTTTACTTTCTTTTATCCCAAACGAAAAGTGTTGGCCGACGGTGTGAGCACCACTTACTTGGACTTGTAAAAACAATGTCGAACTATAACTGTTGATACACAAATGTAAAAGTCAGGATGGCCGAGTGGTCTAAGGCGCCGGTGCGTAAGTGCTGGTCGGCGAATGCTGTCGTAGGTTCGAATCCTACTCCTGACAGAACTTTTTTATGTACCTTAACCCCTACTATGTGTACCCTGTATTCTATTTGTATATATAGTCTAATCCTTTCTTGTTGACTTAAATAAAAAGAGAGAAAGTCAAAACATTTTTTGTGTTTTTTTCATCTTTTATTCAACAGAACGTCAGAACAACAACGTCATACCAATATAACATGATAACAATAAACAAGTGGTCTGCGCGCACGCAGTACATTTTTTAAGTTAACCAGAGAAATGGCGCATGCACATTAAAACGAGAGGCCGTCCAGTCATAGACGAGGACATCACGGTCTTCGGCTTGACAATAATCATCAAACATATGTACAATGGTGGGCATAGAATGTCCTCTACTCCGGTGAGTGAGATAAAACACACAGTACTGTCCGCACACACTACTCAAGGGTCCTTGTAATCTTTGAGTATTCCAACGCCACTCTGTAGTAGAGACGTCCATGAATTTCACCAAATCGGCATGTAAGGGTACAAGTCCGTAGGAATCAAAGTATTCGCCTTGGCCTTGGGTGTCCACGTACACAGCTATCCAATGTTCACCGGGTCGACTCCTCGTGTCTGTATTCAGGATGTAGGCTGCTGGGGTGGTAGAGTGGGTAGGAAACACATTGCGTGGAAACACACCTCGAAAGGGGATCTTGGGATCTCGCTGGAGTATGTCCATCAGCTGCTCTGTATCCATGATGACTCTTAGCTGGCGTAGTCACACAGCACGTTTCTTTGCTCATTCACGCTGATGACGTTATCAAACTCGGCGTAGCAAATCACGTTAATGGTGTGGGGTAGAGGGGTGGAGAAACGCACTTCCAACCGTAGGTTTCCTTTCTTGAGCAAAGCCAGTTGATGATCGTGTTCCAAGGTGGCGGTGAGGTCAAAGGCGAACAATGTGTACCCATGGCTAAAGTCTTGTCGACTGATGGTATTGCCTTCGTCCTGGTTGTTTTGTCCTGTGGCTGTAAACAGGTTCAGGTAGGTCCGCACATAGTTTCCGCTAGTAAAGTCCGGTTGTAATGGCCGGGCTGGAATTTGATGGCCGGCCACGTGCAGTGCCACAAAGTTGATGTTGAAATGTTCAAATTTGAACGGATTCTCAGCCCAATTTCCATTGAATGCGGTGTTGGTCACACACGCCAGGGTAAGACGTTTAGGCAGATCCCCTAGAAATAAATTTTCACGATTGGCCATCATCGTACCTGCTGGCACAGAGAACACCTTGGTCTGTACGCGTCGGATGGGGTACAGGGCTGGTTTTTTCGATAAGGCTTCCATGTGACTCAGCAACACGCCCTGTTGCAAATCTACCGTACGGACAAATAGGGCTGCATCTTCAATGACGATGTTGTAATGGATATCTCCCGCCCCACCGGCCATTAAGGCGAACACGGGTAAGGAACGGATCAACTTGATCTTGATGGATACACCGTTCATCATGTAGCGGTCTTGCATGAACAGATCGGCGTGCAGTCGTCCCATCATATCGACGGACTTGCTTTCCGCTGTCATTCTTTTGCGTGTGACGTACCCACTGTTTGCACCGAGTATGCTGTCATGGTATCCGGGCATATCCCTGAAGTACAGCGCAGCTTGTAAGTGTGATTGTTTGGCATCAGTGCCGTACGACAACAGCGTCTCCATGTAGGCTCGGTACGGGTACGTATTGGTGGACGTACTGATGAGTTTATCGTTCAGACCTATATCCACCTGTTGGAACAAGGAGTGCAGCCAAAGATTCACCGGGCCTACTTTCGCATCGGCCGCTATGTCTGTCCCGTCCATGTCCGTTATTTTGGCTTTCACGTACAAGTAGGTGTGGGCTAAATCCCGGTAGGCCGTATCTTTGTTTTCAATGGTAAATTCCACGGGGCCCATCCCCGTCAGGCTAGCCAGGGGTCGATGTTCTACCCAACGTCCTTCGGCTACACTGGTTTGGGTGGGTGGAATAGTCCACAAATCCAATTCACTGTTGGTAGACGGACATGACTCGGAGTGAATGAATGCCATTATGCGAAGATGTCTCTCCTACTATTACTTCTCTTCTTCTTTTTCTTCTGGGGCTTAGTCCTTCTCCTCCTGCTCTGGGGTGTGCGTCGTCGGTGTGTTGGACGTTGAATGAATCTGGGCTGTGTCGGCCTTTGTCTTTTAAGGCCTTTGGCGATCAACACACCGCCGGCTTCTTTAGCCCGGCGTTTGAAGGCTTGTCGGGGTGCTGCGCCTTCCATCACATCACCGGCCACGCGCAATCCACTGCGTACCGCTTGTTTCCCCACCGCTTTCACACCCCGTGTCACCATGGGTAAAAACGTTTTCACAATGCTGCCCAGTATGTTTCCCAATCCGTGACCTCGTTGCATGCGTGCCCCGCTAAACATGGGCAAGCCTCCTCCCGTTTGTTTCTTGTAGTAGTCGGCATAGCTGGGCGTATGGCACTGGTAAGGCACGTACATTATACGAAGTGAGGAGAGCGGGTTTGTCGGAAAGCAAGTGTCAGCACCACTTTTCCTCGTTCGAATGGGATCGGACGTCCCGTGTCATCTCTTATATCCACCGTGATCGTGTTGATATCGGTATGTCGTACGGGCAGGTACATTATATGGTTGAAACTCTCGGTGGCTTGATCGCCATACGTCTTGCTAATGGGCACCACCCGTAACAGAGGTGTGTTCACATCACCCACAATATGGCTGTCCACGGCGTCCGAGTAGACGTACAGTCCGTACATACCTACTTTCATATCCATCAAATGGGTACCGTTGACAATGGTGGCCCCCTTGTAGACGCTGTGAGGCAGCCTTAACATTTGCTGTAGTGTAGGACTGAGTTTCACATTCACGTTAGGGGTCAGCATGATAGAGCTCTTTTCGTTGTGTACGTTGACATCGAAGAATATGTTTCTCTTGAAGCGCAAGGCTATCAGGCGTGTTGCATCATCCGAGCTCTCCTTTAGAGCCTTGTACTCCATCAAGGCATTCAGACCCTCTATGAACTTCTGCGGCGTATCGTATTGGCCTTGGGGGAGAGTCAGTTTGTAGATTTTATCTTCGTAGGTCACTTCGTACCATACTTCTCGGTCTTGTACGTTGTACCATGAGTAAGGGTATTGAATATCCACCAGTCCACATTCCCATCGTCCCGGTAAATGTAACGGTTGGGGTAATTGAGTGACATACTTGGTCAAGGTGTTGTCAGGAAACACGTCGAGTGAGCTATTACTGGGCAACGTCAGGTAAAACATGACGACGACTGAGTTGTTCTGGCTTCTGCACCGGGTTTTTATAGAAGTTATTAGTAGGGTTCCCAGTAAGGGCCTCCCCAGGCCTTGGGCGCCTTCTTACTTCGGCGTTGTGATCGTCGCGGTGACTTAGATCGTCCCTGTCGTGGTTGTGGTATTTTGGACGGCGGTGGCATGGAGTCCCAAGAAGAGGAGGAGGAGGGTAAAGGTTGGTGTCGGGTGTTCGATTGCTGCATAAAGGCCCAACGGTTAGGATTCCCTACCAATTCTTGAGGGATGTGACTGTCTTTTAATCCCTGAGCAAAGACTTCCCAGCCCGGGGGATTAGAGTGTTTGCGAGAACGGACCATATCGTTGATCAAATCGGTCATATGAGACCCCGGCACTACTTTGTTTCGAATCAGTAGTTTTCCTTCATTGTTCCAACTCATATCGGCATTTTGTTTCACCCGGTCCAACAATAAACGGGCCTTGGTCTTGAAGGCTTTAGGCACACTGGTCAACACTTCCTCTTCCAGCTCAGGTGAAGGTAGTAATGATGGAGTTGTCAGTGTGGTGGGCGTGGTGGTAGGTGGTGGTGTACTCCGTATGAGCGTTCAGCGTATGATGGTAGAGTTGAATTTTCTCGTGATCGGGGAGTCGACGTTGCAGTATACTATTCATCTCTTCATCCAGAGACTGGAGTTGTTGCACTGTGGCCGGTACGGGATAGGGGGATTGCAAACTCTGTAACAGTCGAGGTTCGACCAGCATCATTTTTTTCGTATGTTCCATGTTTTAGCGTCCCAAGATGGAACCTAGTAACGGTCCCAGTACAGTAGCGGCTAAGGGTGCGAGGAGTGCGCCGAGAAATCCACCTCGCTGTAACACCTGTTTCTTTTTCTTGACACTGCCCGTCTTCTTGACCAACGTTCGGAGACCCGCCTTGTGCCGTTGCAATTTCCCTTTCTGCAGAGGACTGAGTGGAACATTGCCTTTTAACACATTATGGGCCACTTCACACAAACACCGTACCAAGTCGGGATCCGCGCCGCGCACCAGGGCCCGGCCCACCTCCGGTGGCGCGCTGCGTAATACGCGCAAAGCCGGCGCGTGCTTGCGTATCCGTGCAGACATGATGATGAATGAGGGCTAGAGTGCGTTGTCTTCTTCTTTTATCTTTTATCTTCTTTCTTTACTCATTTGGGTGTGTACACCGTCTGTATCTCGCCGGGAAAAATCAGGGTACGCAATCGAAGGGTAGAGGGCGTGTCTTGTTTCAAGTCGATGAGTAGATATCCGTGAGCAGGTTGCGTCGCATCTTCAAGGCTTCTCGTACAAAGGCCGTGTTTTTAGGGTACATCTGTTGGGCGAGGTGCGTAATTTGGGAAGCGTCTCTGGGGTTTTTGAATAACACCACATACTGAGCATTCAAACTAATGTTCCTGTGCTCTTTGTTCTTACTGAAGAGATTCTGTACGATGTAGATGATGCTCAACCGACGATGATGGCTGCCTTTGGTAAAGAGACGGGTGATTCGACTGTCCGTTTCCGTCATGAGATCGTCCACCACCACCAAGGTGTCTTGGGGTGTATCCTCAGGAGGTAAGCCTTCCACTAAGGTGAGTCCCGGGACACGGGCCAGTGCCTCGTACGCGGGTTGCCAAGCGCCATAACACCACAGGATGCGAGCTAGAGGGGGTGAAATGAGGGCTGACCCATGTTGGATCAGACGTTGAACGAAGTGTGTTTTTCCCGACCCTGTCGGTCCAGCGATGAGACACGTGAAAGGATGCTGCCATCGACGGTCCATAGTTTTTTTTATTTATTTGGTGATTTGCGCTCGACGGTTAGAAGCCCACCAGCGTTGTCGGGGATCCCACCGGGGATCGTAGTCGATTGGATACCGTTGTGGTGGTAAACGTGGTGATTCACGGGGATCCACTGCAAATATGTTTAGCAGCGTGTTGGTGGTACTAGGTGTTGGTGTTGAGGTGGAAGGATCGTCGCTTCTTAGGGATGACGGCGTAGGATGACGTGGAGTTGGAGTAGGAGTACGGGACGTGGTCGTCGTGGTGGATAGGTCGATGTAGCGGGTAAAGGGTAACGTGGTGATGGCTGGAGTAGACGGTGTGGTCGGTGTGGGTGTCTGGGTTGATACGTGGCGGACCCTTGACGTCTTGGCTGGCGTAGGCAGCGTCGTGGTCGTCGTGGTGGAAGTGGTGGATGACGGAGAACGCAGGGTGTTCAAACAGGATATCACGGTCGTCAAATCGTAGAACACGCCTGTAAATAACGTACCCACAAGCACTACTACACACACTAGAGTACCCACTTGTGCTTTTCGAGTTCGTAATAGTAAGGGTAGACGTGTACTATCCATGGTACAATCCTACACTGAAGGCGGGTGGTGATAGGGGTTAGAATTTATAGACGTTTCATGTCACGGCCGGACACCCAGGAATTAAACGAACGAGGCCATCCTTGCCATTTGACGAGATGATAGGGAATGCCACGGCGATGTTCCGTTTTCAAAATCTTTTCCACCGTGTAGTAGTCTTTCTGTGTTTTCACTATGGGTTGTAATTCTGCCTCGTAAAACGTGCCTTGCAGTCTCTCTCCTTGTAGATCTTCCAGTTGATAGACGTGTGGCTGTCGAGGTTTATGGCGAACGATGACAAAGTGCTCGTCACTCCAGTTGGGCAAGTAACTTTTCTCAAATTGACCTTTCACTTTACTGATCCGTACCACATCTCCACGTTTGTAACGGGGTGCCGTGAGTGATGGACTGGATGAGTACAGCGTAGCACGCACTTGATGTTCGTTGCGTTCTGTCACATCACGGGGAGCTCGCTGGATACTGCGATGATAGGCGCGATTATACCCTTGCACCAGTTGAGGTAGTACATCGATGTAGCGTCGAGTGTTTTGGGCGGTAAAATACTTGTACATTCGGCCTTTGAAGGTACGATTGAAGCGTTCCACAACAGAAGCTTTCGTCTCGTTGTACGTATGAAAGAAAAATACCTTCTGTTTCTTAAGAAAGGCTTGAAAGGGTCGGTTGAGAAATTCTGTGCCTTCATCTGTTTGTAAATAAAGAGGTTTGCCCCCCGTCTTGAAAATCTGTTGGAAGGCTGCTATGAGATTCTCTCCTGTTTTGGTGCGAATGGGTAGTACCCAGGCATACTTGGATAAAATATCGATACAGGTCAATATGTACCGATGTCCATCATTGTGAGGTGCAAATCGACTCATGTCCACTAAATCCGCCTGCCATTGCGCGTCTATACCGCCGACGATCACTCGGTTACGGCGAAAATGGCGTCGGGCTGCTCGATGTAAACTATAGGTGTCTTGGGTTTTTAACCAGTCTCGAACTTGAGTTCGAGTGATGCCTTGAGAATGGGCAGCTCGAGAGAGCGCTCCCACAGCGCTATAGGCGGCTGGACTGTTAGGGCTGTAATACAAATCGGTTAACACCTGGTTAATTACTGTAGACTCCTTTTTCCCCGTTCGGTCCCGCTGCTTCATCACGGACTTTTTCTTCTTCATCGTTCTGGGTCGTCCCCGTCATGTGTGTGTGGGTGGCTTCATCAGGTGACACTGTCCCTCTAGCCTCTGTGCATTCTATAGATATAGTATTTTCACCGTCATCAGATTTTTTTTCATCAGGTTCAGCGAACGCATCTTCCATAGCACGAACCCACGCTAATTGGTCGGGTGATCGGTCGTCCGGTGTAAATAACTGGTCCACAATAGGCACTATTTTCTCCAAGGCTGCCCACACAGAGGGGCTTAGGAGAATACTTTGTGTAGGCTCTTGGTAGCGGCCCAGACGCCATCTTTTTCGTATGAAGAGGGGCGGTACGGAATATACGTAGATGGCATTGTCCAGGTGGATGAGGTTTCCGTCCAACTCACCGCTCAACACCCGTTTAAATTTAGTCCAGCCATCACGCTGTAGCATCACCGTATTCGATAGCATCTCAGCGGGCGCCCAGTAAACCGCTTCATCGTCTTTCACCAGGGTCACTTTATCTTGATAAACGTATAACCTCACACTGGGTGTAAGAGGCAGGATAGCTCGTAGGTAAGTTGACATGGTTGCTCTAAATGTCGAACGGTGAATGACACACACTCTGTCTCATCCCCTGTATTTATAGGGTCAGGACCTATTCTGTGAGAGGCGGCTGGGGTGGAGAGAGTACTTTATCGACCATGGGCACTACTTGTTGTAAAGCCGTCCAGAGATCGGGGTCCAGAGTAAATCCCCCTCGCTTGAGACATAAAAGTCGCGCAAAATATGGGCCGCGGAAAATGTAGACGTCGTCACACAGGTGAATACTATCGCCATCGAGATCGCCGCATAACACACGTTTCAAGGTAGTCCAGCCTTCCGGAGATAAAGACACACGGGCCGGTTCCGATGTGCACCAACACCGGCTATCATCATCAAACAACTCGACGCGTTGGGGGTATAATAATAGCGTACAATCTGGGGTCAGTGTACGCGTAGCTACAGAATTCGCTTCAGGATACAGCAGATCATGCACTTCGGTGATAATAGCTTTCAGCGCCTGCCATAATGCCGGTCGAAGTACAATAGCGGCACCCTCACACTGTTGTAGCCGCGGAAAAAAAGAATCCTCTCTACACCTCCGCAGGTAGACACCGAGTCCCACATGCATAAACTCCACTTCAGGTTCTTTTCCCTGTAACAAGCGTGTTAATAGAGTCCAGCCTGGTAAACTTAAACATAATTTCACTTCTGTAGGATGTTCTTTGATGAGCTGCAATTCATGATGATACACGATGAGAATGACATCAGACGTCAATTGAAAGAAAGCGAGTTCCTTTCCCGGTGCTGCCATAATGATGAATGACAAAAAATACCGGGCCAGGCAAAATATATATACCGATTCTTGCTAATTGGAATAAAAAATTGTAAATAAAAAAATACGCGTAGCCTGTTCTAGAAAAAATAATTAAAATTGACAATGCAATTTTTGTAGGCGGACCCAGAGTGCATAAATTGATATTCTTGAATAATTAACATGATAAAATAAAATAATATCATTGCTGGCATAGTATATCAAGTCCTCATAATTACCCGAACATTCCCTAGTGCTCTGAAATAGCCAAACCCTATACTTGCAAAGCCATACTATATAATGTAATAAATCCTATACGTACGTGAAGGTATTTTTTTAATGCTAAACTGTGTGCCCCTAGTACGCTTACTACTGGCGAGAGGGTTCCCGATTCTCCAGCGATCTCCGGCTCCTTTTGAGACAGCTTATAAATTTAAGGAAACGTTAATTCAATAAAACAATTAATTAAATAGGTAACCAATATCCTTTTCATGATTCTACCTCAATAAAACAATGTAATTCATACGACAAACACATTTAATAAATTACCAAATAGCATGAATTGAAAAAAATGTGCTTTAATTTTAGGTGCAATAAGAAAGGGGGACGCAACTCTGTTTTGACACCGAAAATTCAATCGAAGCGGCGCGCGTTGTGTTTTCTTACCGTGAAATGAAGGCTCTATTTTTTTAATTTTCTACAGTTCTCTTTGGATAAACGCGCTGGAATTTTCACCGAGCTAGTATAAGGTTGTAAGTGATAATCTTCATGTATTTTTAGCCAGGAAAATCAATTTATTTTCAGTGTACGGAGTTTTTGGTACTACCGAACTTTCACATTAGGCCTATAAAATTCGCTGAAATTCATACAATAACAACATAGTCGAGCGGTAGGCGGCTAATTTTTTTACATACTATACCATGAATTATCTGAGTTTAATTGGAAATAAAATATATAAATGCACTGACATTTTATTGTCAAAACAGTCGTTTATAAATGGAAAAGAAACACACGCCGATTGTTCAAGGCATCCAGAATCCGAACGATTTCGACGAGGTCCGCGCGATGTCTATATATATCGCGACCAGATTTCATAGGCCCATTCCAAAACTTTTACAGATGCAATCAACAGATACCAACATGAAACCAGCAGCAGCAAAGATTTCTATCACCAAGCCCGTAGGGAAGAAGCTGAGCAGAAGGAAGACACGAATAATGAAGCGAGTGATTAGAGAGTTCTGGGCCGCTGAGTTTGCGGGCTGGGAGGCGATGCTGACGGACTCCCAAAGACAAGGGCCAGGCACGGCCAATAATGTTCGGGCCTTGCTGGAGGCAGTCAACACAACCATCCACGAGGAGGGGTGGTTCCACCTACTACAGAGAGTGATGAATGAAGAAGCCACCCCTCCTCCGGCAACAACAACAGTGCTCCAACCAGAGGAATTCACATTCGAAAACT
Organism: Hanleya hanleyi; assembly: GCA_036873755.1. Classification (NCBI taxonomy): domain Eukaryota; kingdom Metazoa; phylum Mollusca; class Polyplacophora; order Lepidopleurida; family Hanleyidae; genus Hanleya; species Hanleya hanleyi. Next base: position 18,032 of record JAVTVY010053580.1, read on the forward strand.
TGAATGGAGAAGTGATATTGCTTAAGCCATCACCACCGGCAACACCGTCCCAGCCCGGGGAGGAGGAGAGGGATGTACCATCACCCTTCCCCCTGGAAAACCTGCCCTCCTCCCTGGAGGACGACGACGACAGTGAGGAGCCCCTAATTATCTGGGAACAACCACCTCCCACCGCCGCCGCGGCCATTTTTATGAATGGACAACCCCTCACCCCGGACGTCGGCGAAGATGATAACCCTTACCGGTATTTCTCCGTGAGTGAGATGGGGGAGTAAGCCACTCCCCACCCTGAATAAAACAGGGCAAAAAAATTGAAACCAACCGTTCTTTTCAGAACGACCAAATCCTTCGAAAGAGGATAAGCTTTCTAACTGGCACATCAATTTCAAAGCATACAGCCCCACTCCCCTTTTTATTTTTTATTAGCAATGCATCACCAAAAAATAAACAATCCCAGCCCGATATCAAAGAGTCCTTGTGAGGACTGATCTCTCTTATAATAAACACAGATTTTTTCTCTCCCCCCATTAATTAATAATACGTCCGAACAATAACGGACATTTATTTTTTTATTTTAATATATTACAACCCGAATAATAACGGGTTGAAATTTATAGCACAGGGATATGTGGGAATCTGTTTTTAATTTTTAGGGTGGTTATAAAAATAACCAGATATTGTAATAAGCCATTACATTGTTGACAGGGGTTGTTGTTGACGCTGTCTTCTTTCAGCACAGACGGGGCATGTCAAGGGAAGTAATTCACACATTCGGGGCCTGTTGGCTTCTGCGCACGTCGGAATCTGGGCGAAACGATGAATACACGTTTCACATAAAGCCTGATGCCCGCACGGAAAGATCGCAAATTTTGCAAATTGGTTAGCGCATTCCACACAGGGTAAATATAAGTCTCTTTGACGTTCTGTGTTGGACCCCAGTGTTGTTGTTGCTATCGACCAAACATAACGCATCTCGTCTTCATTTTGGCTTATTTTCCTGTCTCTGACTCTGTTCTGACGTCCTTCGGATATTTTCTCACATGTTGCCGATTTCGAGTGGTCCTCACGTCTTTTCGATTTTTTCTGTAGTCTGACCGGTTTCGTCTGGAATCTTTCCTCCTCTTTTGGGATACTGCCGTGTCTTCCCTGTTCTCCGCATGCTCATTTTCGTCTGAAGTGTCTGTTGTCTGGCTTCTGCTTTCTGGTGCCATTTCTCCATCGGCTTTTTCTTCTTTAGCTTGTGGTGTCAACAGACTGTCTAACATAGAAATGCAAGTAGTGCAGGTTATCTCAAATTCAAGAAGGACAAAAAACTGTGGTAACATGCTTGAACACTGAAGGGAATGATTGTCACTCGTCGTAGATTATAACTGGAAGACTATGCTGTGAAGTCATGTGGCTCTGCCAGTATGTCGGCACCTCTTCTCACTTCACTTGTTGTCCTCCGCCACGAAGTGGTGGGAGGACTTGGAAATGCTAGCCGACCGTCCGTCCTTCCGTCCACATCTTGTGAATGCGGTATCTCGAGAACAATTCAACCAATCGGCTTCAAGCTTGGGAAGGTGCTTTCACATCAGTTAGACGGCCATTGGTATTGATTTTCACTGAGGAGCGTAATCCAAGATGGCTGCCATTGACCATATTGGATTCTGTCCGTCCCAGATGTTGTGAACGCGATATCTCGAGAACAATCCGACCATTTGACTTCAAAATTGGGAAGTTTCTTCACATCAGCTAGACGGCCATTGGTATTGATTCTCACTGAGGTACGTAATCCAAGATGGCTGCCATTGACCACATTGGATTCTGTTCGTCCCACATCTTGTGAACGCAATATCTCGTGAACAATTTGACCAATTTACTTCAAACTTGAGGTGTTTCACATCAGTTAGACGACCATTGATATTGATTTTCACTGAGGTACGTAATCCAAGATGGCTGCCATTGGCCATATTGGATTCTATCCGTCCCACATCTTGTGAACGCGATATCTCGAGAACAATTTGACCAATCGACTTCAAACTTGAGAAGGTGCTTCACATCAATTAGATGGCCATTGGTATTGATTTTCACTGAGGTATGTAATCCAAGATGGCTGCCATTGACCATATTGGATTCTATCCATCCCACATTTTGTGAATGCGATATCTTGAGAACGATTCGACCAATCGACTTCAAACTTGAGAAGGTGCTTCACATCAGTTAGACAGCCATTGGTAATGATTTTCACTGAGGTATGTAATCCAAGATGGCTGCCATTGACTATATTTGATTTCATCCGTCCCACATCTTGTGAACGCGATATCTCGAGAACATTTCGACCAATTGGCTTCAAACTTGGAAAGGTTCTTCGCATCAGTTAGATGGCCATTGGTATTGATTTTCACTTAGGTACGTTATCCAAGATGGCTGCCATTGACCATATTGGGTTTTATCCGTCCCACATCTTTTGAACGCGATATCTCGAGAACAATTTGACCAATCGACTTCAAACTTAAGAAGGAGCTTCACATCAGTTAGATGGCCATTGATATTGATTTTTACTGAGGCACATAATCCAAGATGGCTGCCATTGACCATCTTGGATTCCGTCCGTAACGCAGCTTGTGAACATGATACCTTGAATGAATGAGAACAACTCAACCAATCGACTTCAAACTTAAGAAGGTGCTTCACATCAGTTGGACGGCCATTGGTATTGATTTTCATTGAGGTAGCATGTAATCCAAGATAGCTGCCATTGACCATCTTGAATTTCACTCGCTCATATTGTACCCATCTGTGTTGTGAACGCAATATCTTGATCTATATACAACTACAGACTTACATTCCAGTGTTACACTACCAATTACTGCTTCCCAAACCCCCTTAACTTGTCTCAACAATTCCAGATAAACGTCTCTTTCCACATACACATATCCACTTTCCAAGTTATTTTTAAGGAGATATTGGAAGCGTATATGCTGTACGCTTTCAAACAGGCTACTTGGCGGAGGACCTGCTAGCTACTCGGCTTATATTTGTTGCAATTGACTGTACCGTACCCTTTGTCTGGTACTTTTGTCATAACCTGTATGTCGCAGCCTTTATGTTAGGACTGAATGCCTGTACCATATGCAGACAGCCATATACGAGATAAAGTGTCCGAGGATTCCCGATACTTATTGACTTGGAGCTCGGCAGTGAATTTAGATGAAAATAAGCGATAAGGGTCATTTTCATAACCAGAAAGATAATTTGGTAATTAAAGGTGATGTCGTTTTGCGAACACAGATCCTGAAAGTGTTAGGTAAGCTCAAATCTGCTGGGTTCAAGTTTAAATTCAACAAGTATCACTCTTTCCAGACTAATGTGGCACTCGGGAGTGAAACTAGATGAAGATACGGAAAGAAAGAGCCACTTCTTGAACTAGAAATGTAAGGTGGGAATTCAAGGTCATGCCTGTTGGCTGATATATTGCACCTTCACTATTTTGCGACATGTACAGATGAACCTATCCCGATCCTAAGGAAAGTGTTAGATCAGTTCAAACCTCAGGAATTCAAGCTTAAATTCAGCAAGTATCACTTTTTGTCCCCCGCCGCAACGCGGCCGGGGACTTTAAAATGGTTCTTGCTTCTTTGTGTCCGTGGATGTCCGTCCATGTCTGTTCGAAGCGATAACTTCCTAACGCTTTGTTGGATTCTTTCGAAATTCGGAATATGCATTCCTTGCGGCAAGACGCCAGTCCGTATTGCATTTCAGCAACATCTGCCTGAAGGTGGCACCACTAGTTCTTGCTTCTTTGCGTATGTGGATGTCCGTCCATGTCTGTTCGAAGCGATAACTTCCTAACGCTTTGTTGGATTCTTTCGAAACGAAATTCGGAATATGCATTCCTTGCGGCAAGACGCCAGTCCGTATTGCATTTCAGCAACATGTGCTGGTGGCGCCACTAGTTCTTGCTTCTTTGCGTATGTGGATGTCCGTGTACGTCCGTGCATGTCTGTTCGAAGCGATAACTTCCCAACGCTTTGTTGGATTCTTCCGAAATTCAGCATTCGCATTCCTTGCGACAAGAGGCCAGTCCGTATTGCATTTCAGCAACATCGGCCTGAAGGTGGCGCCACTGGGTCAAAATAGATTTTTTTCCGTGTACATCTGTTCGGAGCGATAACTTCCTAATGCTGTGTTGGATTATTCCGAAATTTGGAATACGCATTCCTTGCAACAGGACGCCAGTCCGTATTGCATTTCAGCAACATCTGCCTGAAGGTGGCACCACTGAGTTTCTCTTCTTCTTGTCCGTTCCAGTCAAAATGGGCCTTCAATTTTGCTACATGTATATGAAATCATTCTATTCCACATCATATGATTTACCCTAAAGCTTTTGCATGAACCATATTTTATTTCAGAAGTATAATGTGAAATAACTGGCGAGGAAATCCCCGCAGTACTGAATCCCTGATTTTTGAATTTCGTGTCATCTTAAACGAAGGACAACATTTCCTTCAATTTTGCTAACAAATAATTGTATTGCACATCATATGATTTACCCTGAGGCTTCTGCACGAATCATTTGTGTCCACACATGTATATTACTACATTAATTACAACTGTGTTCCTAATGTTTGGGTGCACACTGTGCATATGATCAATTTCCTGAATTGAACTGAATTCAACCTTGCCGGTCTTCAGACTGACAGATGATGGCATGCGGTTGTCAGTGCAGTTGTTCATGTACAGGGAGCTTTCTATGAATGAGTTGCAACCCCAAAAGGCTTAAAATTTATCAGGCACAGACTCATGTTTTTACCCCTCGGCCAATTTTGGCCATGGGGTATTGTCATCATCTTGTACGTCCGTCTGTCCGTACGTCCGTTCGTGAGCGAGATAGCCGGAAAACTGTTCCGCTGATGAATTCCAAATTTAGTATGCTTATTTACCTAGTCAAGGACCAGAAGCCTATAGAATTGGGACCTGATTGGGTGGGAACCTTAGCAGCCATCTTTAATTTCATGCAAAATGGATAATGATCCATATCTCGAAAACCATTCAACTGTTCAATACGAAATTTGATATACATCATCGATACATCAAGCAACTTTCAACGAATTACCAAACAGGCTTTTCTGATTAGCTGGGAACCCTGAAGGCCATCTTTAATTCATGCGAAATCGATAATGATAGCCTACATATCTCGGTTACCATTCAATTGTTTTATATGAAGGTTGGTATATATCATCGATACATCCAGATACTTTGAATCGGGACCTGATTGCCTGAAAACCTTGGTGGCCATCTTTAATTTAGGCAAAATCATTAATGATCTCTATATCTGATTCCGTTGGGAGTGCTCAGTGTAAAATTTGGTATACATCATTGATGCATCAAGAGACTTACGATGAATGACAGATCTGGTTTCTCTGATTGGGCGGAAATCTTGGCGGCCATCTTTAATTTATTCAAAATCTTTAATAATGTTTATCTCTGATACCATTCAAATGTTCTATACGAAACTTGATTTACAGCATTGATGTATGAAGAGACTTGCATTAATGAATAACCACATTAGTTCCTCTGAGTGACGGGAAGGATGGGCAACCATCTTTAATTTATGTAAAATCATTAATGATCTCTATCTCTGACACTGTTCAAATGCTCAATGTAAAATTTGGTATACATTATCGATGCATCATCTCAGTTACTTCTACACGATGTGCCTAGGATAAAGTACTATACTATACACAATTTTTTGTAATTCAGCATCGCAGAAAACCATCGATTGCGTTTTCATGGTAAAAGGGTTAGGAAAGAACTAAAAATACACTTCAATGCAGAGTAATTTTGATTGACGCCAGAAATCGCTCAGAACGCTTCTTCGGCGATCTAGACCCCAGGAGCATCTGGGGCCTGGGCGGCCCCTGGATCCTCACCTAAAGTGCAATGATAGTAGCCGTACCACTTTGAATTTGCTTCCGACGCCCCCTGTATTAACAGACAGTGTCAACGTACTGTTCCAGCTGTCTCCCGTTCAGTGATTGGTCATTCGACCCCACCATTTTAAACTAATACGAGCATTTTCATTGGATCACTATTAGATAAGACCCACCCCAATCTTCATACACAACCACGCGACTGTCTCAGTTGACTGATGACATAGCGCGGCCTCGTTTTTTATTTCAAAATCTGCCGTCTAACTGGGAAAATGCTGTTGTTGCTGCATCAGCCGATCATTGGCCCCCTGTAGAAGATACTATAGGCTAATACATGTAGGCTACCATGCCATGAGATGATGCTTGGGATTGCATTTCGCTCACTTGCACCTACAGGTGGCGACAACTGATGGCAAATTTAAAATTTGGTTTCCGGGCAACAGGTTGATGCCTTCAGCTTCTCGTTAAATTTGGTTTGCAGATAATGCCTTGAGATGTCACTTGGGGATGCTTCTCGGTGCTTCACTGCATGGAAACTATATCACAGAAGCAATCAACTTTCAGTCAATCGTTCTGAGTTGATCTTAAAACTTGGGACGGCAGAAAGACCCTTCCACATCCAACGCCTATGAAGCAGCAGTTGCCTCCCTCATGTATATCCCCTGAGACCAACAATGCTAAAAAATATTGCTGCCATTTCGGCGGGGGACCTAGCATCCTCTGGCTGCTTGTTCCAGAAAAATGTGGCACTCGGGAGGGAATCTTGATGAAGATATGGAAGGACAAGAGCCACTTTCTCAACTATAAATGTAATGTGGAAAATTCAAGGTTATGCCTTTTGGCGGATACAATGCACCACCAATATTTGGCGACGTATACAGACGTCATCTTTGACAATCATTCTCTTATGGAACTTTCTTGTTAATTTCATGCTCCTTCTTCTGGTGCCCTCTGAATTCAATCAAATCACCATGTACATATACTTAGCAGCGGGGACCGCAAAAGCTGCCTCAAGGTCATTTCATGGTTATCAGACTCGGGTAATCTATGTATTAAAACACCTCTAATATCGTTTCTTTCCACCTCCAGCATTGTACAAAGCCATAATCCGTTTTTCTTATATTTCTCAGTGAATTAACACCGGTATGGTATCAACATTTGAAGAATTTTATTGTTCACGCTCTCGAGAGGACAGATTCATCTTTTTCTTCTTTGAGCGAGAAGTTTCAACAAATGGACAGGGATCTTGGTATCTATTTTTTCCATCGAATAACACAGTTTCTATCGCTTCAGGAGGGTCTGGGTGTCCAGCGCAGACACCTCCACGACATGCTCAACAATATCCTCTAACTCGTCTCCTTCACTTTCCTGCACAACTTTGACAGCTTCGCTGTCCAGTGGGACCTGCATATGGCGTATACATATCTCGCTTAGTAGCATTTGCTAGATCCTGTGTTAGATGTGATGATTTTAATCAACGTCACAGAACATTGTTGCAGACACTTATAAAACAGGGCTATTCCACCAAGCGCCTCCACTCAAAGTTTCTCAAATTTGGCGATACATATCGCATGCTGATAGCAAAATACGAACGTAGCGTGCAAGATCTATGGCGCTACGTTTCGTAACTTGTGTCTAATTCCGCTTAACCCGGGGCTGGGGGCCGTATGAACCCATGTACTTTAAGATCTCATGGTACTCATATGAACAGTCACAATCAAAGCGTGACTGAGATACATCATTCTTTAGATGACGACTTCACAACGAATATTATGGATTAAGAATACTGATCAGCGATACGGATTTGATATTTTTGGAACATCATGATGTCTTGCCGCCATCATTGAAAACTGTTGACCGCTTCTCTCTTGCAGGAAACAAGCCTATGTTTATATATACTATGATTGTCTTTTTGAATTTGGTGCTAATACTGTTATATGGAATATGGAATAGGTCTTTGGATTATGGACGCGGATATTCTCTAATGGACGACGGCTGGATTATGAATGACGGACTAGATGCTTGTAATCCGCGCCTTCTCATATTCACTTCAGTAGTATACAAGGAGTAAATTGAACAAATAGCGCCTCACTGCGCATGCGCAGAACCTTTGGTGACGTCACAATTGGGCGTGTGCGCATGCGTGTGTGTGTGTGGATGGTGGGTGCTGGGTTCAAAATGGCGGCGTGTGTGGATGGTGGGTGCTGGGTTCAAAATGGCGGCCTGTGTGGATGGTGGGTGCTGGGTTCAAAATGGCGGCCTGTGTGGATGGTGGGTGCTGGGTTCAAAATGGCGGCCTAATGTGTGGGTGGTGGGTGCTGGGTTCAAAATGGCGGCCTGTGTGGATGGTGGGTGCTGGGTACAAGATGGCGGCCTAATGTGTGGGTGGTGGGTGCTGGGTTCAAAATGGCGGCCTGTGTGGATGGTGGGTGCTGGGTTCAAAATGGCGGCCTGTGTGGATGGTGGGTGCTGGGTTCAAAATGGCGGTGTGGATGGTGGGTGCTGGGTTCAAAATGGCGGATTATAGAAAAACGTATAAAAGGAGTCGATTTTTAGGGAAAGGGTGCATTCAATCTGACTTACCTGTCTGCCTGCTTGCCTGCCTGCTTGCCTATCCGCTTGTATGAGACGAAAAGCATGAGACGTGGAGAAGATTTTCCCTGGGACCCAGCAGTACCTCCGGTTGAAGTCTTGCCTGAAGATGATCGTGTCAGGGACATTTATCAACGTCACTGGGCTACCATACGCCATTGTTTTCACCGTGACCGTCGTTTATTGGACTTGTATAATTTTCGGTTGGAGGACCTCACGTATCTTCCTACTTACGCCGAGAACATTTTTACAGATCAGGTCACTGCCTTCAAATTGAATGTGACATTTGGGTATATCTTACGGCACAAAAAGACGGACCAACTGCGGTATTTCTATCCCAGTAATAATTCGTATGTGTTTGACCAGCCATTCACGATCACGGATGCGATTTCTCTGGAGCCACTCATCGACCAATTGACTACGTTGGATCCATTGGAATGGGCCCGGTTGCAACGCCCCAATACCCAATGGCTGGTGGAAATGGTGACTAACGTCACATTTTTCGTCACGAAAATGAGAGATCATCCTATCGGTGCTCCTGTACTACTCCCTCCGTGGTTGCTTCATCGACACGGCCTGTATGCATTAACAGCAGGGAGAAAGGGGCCCTACAAAGACCGGAAATGTCTGTTTCGGTGTTTGGCCGTGCATGTGGACGAGTGTAACCCCCAGTCTTGTGACACAGTGGCCGATGGCTATTGGGAACAGTATTTACAGGCGCAAGACATTGACCCGCGGCACTTCCGTGGAGTGCTCTTAAGAATTTGGATGACGTGGAAACACTGTTCGACATTAATATCTTTGTCTATCGATTACGATGCGAGGACGATACATTTGTGGCTGAATTGGTTCGGCGATCAACAGAACGGTATGCTGCTACGATGAAAGTCAATGTGTTCGACAACGGTGGGGTGAGTCATTTTTCGCTGATCCACGATATGAGCCAGTACGCTCAGTCTTTCAGTTGTGGTCAATGCCATCGTGTGTTTCATCGCTCCACCAACTTACATCGCCACGAGAAAATCTGTGACAACAGTGTCAAGCGAGTATATCCGGGTGGAGTGTATCATAATACGCCTACTATTTTCCAGGAACTGGCCGATGAGGGTGTGATGATACCGGAAGAGGACCGTTATTTTTCCTACCGGGCGTGTTACGATTTTGAGGCCCTGTTGGAGCCCATGGACATGTTTTCAGCAAAAACGCAGTGGACGCAGCGCCATATTCCTCTGAGTGTCAGTATTTCCAGCAACGTACCTGGCTATGACGCTGCTCCGGTGTGTTTCGTGCCCACGGGGGACTCCCATGAGTTGATTACCCGCATGATGGAGTATTTAGAGCAAGTCAGTGCGGCTAGTACGGAATTGTTGGTGGCCAAGTTTCAGGACGTACTGGACCAACTGGACGACCGCATTCCTGTACCCGGTGTAGCGTTCAGCGACGATGAAGAGTCCGAGTCCGAGTCCGAGTCCGAGTCCGAGTCCGAGTCCCTGCAGTCGCAGCCTCTGCAGTCGCAGGATGTGCCTTTACCGAAACCGTATGCGG